>APFE030867606.1:87900-111644 GCA_000404065.3 Pinus taeda
GGTGAAGGGTAAGAAAGAACTGGTATGCAAGTTAAAGAAGTCTCTGTATGGGTTAAAACAGTCACCAAGGATGTGGTATCAGAAATTTGATACATTTATACGGGGACTTGGCTTCACCAGAAGCAAAGCAGATCATTGTGTGTATTTTAAATTAATTGGTGACCGTGTTATTTATCTAGTCTTGTATGTGATGATATGTTGTTGGTTGGAAATGACAAAGAAATTATCCAGGATTTGAAGACCCAATTGTCCTCCAAATTCGACATGAAAGATCTCGGTGCTGCAAACTATATTTTGGGCATGGAAATTAAAAGAGATCGGGCAAAGAGGAAGCTCTGGTTAACCAGAGGAAGTATGTCGAGACAATATTGCAGAGGTTTAATATGCAGGATAGTAAACCGGTGAAGGTTCCTATTCCTGTAGGTGTGAGGTTATCTGCTGAACAGTGTCCCAAGACACAAGAAGAGGAAGGTGACATGTCCCGTGTTCCATATGCAAGTGCAATCGGTAGCCTGATGTATGCAATGGTCTGTACTAGACCAGACATTGCACATGTAGTGGGAGTATTGAGTAGGTTTATGTCAAAACCAGGAAAGGAGCATTAGAGAGCAGTGAAGCGGGTTTTTAGGTATTTGTCTGGCACTAGTGATTATGGTTTGTGCTACCAAGGAAGACCAGGATTGGATAAAGTTTTGGGTATTCGTGGCTTTGTTGATGCAGACTGGGTTGGAGATATGGATCAAAGAATATCTACAAGTGGGTATGTGTTTAACCTAGTTGGAGGTGTAGTCAGCTAGATGAGTAAGAAACAATTTGTAGTGGCATTATCAACTACAGAGACATAATACATGGCAACCACTCATGCAAGAGAGGAAGCCATTTGGTTGTAGAGATTGTGTTCAAGTATGGGGTTAGTACAGGGAGCTATAAGGATAGACTGTGATAGCCAAAGTGCAATTTTCTTGGCAAAGAACCCTTCTTTTCATTCAAAGACAAAGCACATTGATGTCCAGTATCACTTTGTGAGGGATATGATAGAAGACAAAAAGATGTTGCTATGTAAGGTGGACATTTTGAAGAATAATGCAGATGCATTGACAAAATATGTGAGCTCTGAGAAGTTCTCTTGGTGTAGAGAAACAATGGGCGTTGCAGGGTTGGATAAATGACTAAGATCAACTGTTGCCTCCTGTGTAAAGAAAACAACGAGTGGAAGACTGTTGGGTTGTGTTATATTCTTTCAACGACTAGCTTATGTAGTTTACGAGGGGGAATCCCCCCCATTCATTGCGCCGATTGCACAGTAGGGGGTGTCACAGGGGGTTTGAGGGGGGCGGTTAGCCCCCCTTTACGTGGTCCAGGGCAGCACCCTGAGAATTTTTTTTTTTTTGGACCCTATATTAGGTTGGGTGGACCTACCTATGGTTTTGTGCATGGTTATCGCACATGGTTTTGGATGTGACGGATTTCAATCCATGGTTTTGGACGCGATGGTTTTCGGTCCATGGTATTAGGTGCTTCAACATGTATAAATATGTATTGTAACATTGGAAGGAATATAATGAAAAATAAAGTTGGTAGTCCCGGTTTTGGGATCTAGGGGAAAATCCTTGTGTATATGTGTTTTATGTGTTATGCTCTCCATTGTTTATTTTATGTGTTTTAGAATTCGTATGTAGGTAATTTCTGTACGGTTTTAAAACCTACACAGGGCAACACCCCGAGGAAAATTTGTTGGACCCTATGTTAGGTGGACAGACCTACCTATGGTTTTGTGCATGGTTTTCACACATGGTTTTGGCCGCAATGGTTTTCGGTCCATGCTGTTCGATTCTTCGGCATGTATATATATGTATTGTAACATTGAAAAGAACATAATGAAAAATCAATCTGGTAGTCTCGGTTTTGGGATCCAGGGGAAATCTCTGTGTATATGTGTTTTATGTGTTATTCTCTCACATTATTTATTTTATTTTCTTAGAATTCATATGCAGGTAATTTCTGTACGGGGTTAAATCCTACACTTCAGAAATAGAGTATGATTCTTGTGGACATTGTTGCTAGAGAACTTTCCTCATTAAGAGGGAGTGTTAGTTTTTGGTAGCATGGGAAGCGCTCTCAACTTGAAAACTGATGGAGAGGCTAAAGCACATGAGTTCTAAAGAACCCATAAACTGTTTCGTGAAATTCCATCTGGATTGTATCTTATTAAAATAATTAATATTTTTAATGGGGTTCCTAAGTCTAAACTTAGGGAAATTAAAATATTAATGGGTATTAATCAAAATATGGGTGAGAATGATCTAGAAGGCAGATCAAGTCATTTTTTAATCTTAGCCATTGATTAGAGACTTAATCTCAGTTTTTGAATACATAACAGGAAAAGTATAAAATGGAGTCTTGGGGTTCATTTGAAAATACAGATAGAGAAATTTAGGAAATCAATTTTATAAGGTGAAAAATTCTCAAGAGGAAAATCGATTGGGGAGATCTTGCAACTGAGGGGTAGAGAGAATCTGGGAGAAGGACTTTTCAGAGAATACTGACAAGAGGCAGAGAGATCTTGTAGAGAGGAATCATAGTAGCCTAGAGAGTTGACGCTGGGCCACTCTGGGTCGACGCAGTCCAGACGTAGAGCCAGAAGGTCCAGCGCAGAGCATAAAAGTTGCTTGTCACGTAGAAGTTGAAACTGTTGGAACAACTGGGATAGCTGACGTAGAGGGAAGAAGAGGTGATGCAGGGCTAATGAAGAGCCTGTAGGGCTGATACAGAGCCAACACAGAAATAGTCGAGGTTAGCCAGTCTTATGTTGGATCAGCTGGAATTATGTTGGGTGTAGCGAGATAAAAATCACTCAGTTTTCCACCAGTATTTTCTATGTAAATGATTGTGTGATGGGAATCCTAGTTTTTTATTCAGATATTTCTCCTGCATAATAGTAAACCCTCAGAACTGCTGCACCAGTTTCTTGCATTGGGTTTTTCCAGAGACTATTATGTCTAAAAATAAGTATCTTATGTATCTTGTTCTTTGCACTATTTTCTGTTTCATGAGGTCAAATATTTAATTATTGTAGGCTGCAAAAGTAAATTTTTTAGTATTCAGAAGAATAACTTGATGAATGTAATTTAAAAATCAAGTAGGTGAAGTAGATTCAGTTTCGCTGCAGTAGGGGTTCCTAAAGTGTAGGAATTTTCACACAGCTCACATCCTTCTTTTGTACTAATACAATCAGGCTCCCACAGAGTGATGAGCTTGGCCCGATGTGCCCTTTCTACAACATCTCCTCAATCTGTGTCTTGATCTCATCATTCTACAGAACATAATGTTGATATATCAATCCATTGGGAGTGGTGCGCCTGGGGCTAGATCATTGGAGTGCTTGACCTGATAGTGCATAGGTACCCCAGCAGGTGAGGTGAAAATGTCCTTGTACTCCTCCACAACCATATCCATCTGCTGCTACTGTGTGGAGGAGACCTATTTGGAAGCTGTGGCCACAATCTTCTTCTTTACCTGAGGGAAAATCATAAGGAAAATAAATTTCCTAGTTTGTGAAATGATCTTACTGCATTTCTTTGCAGAGGGTGTACTTTCATCCTTCTTCTCATAGTAGGTTTCCCACCAGTCCTTGACATGGGGGGAAACTTTGAGAAGTGCACAAGTAATTTTTCCCCAGTTGGAGAAATCATGAACAGAAAAATATCCTTCTAACAATTTAACCATTTATCTATGACATCCGCATCTATTAGACCTTCAAATATGGGGATGTCAAAGTTAACTTGTACCTTAAAGGGCGTCGCATTGCCAAAGTGGCTGCTAGAAGATGCATCACCTTTGGGTAGCTGCTGAAGGATCTGGGCAAAGTTTTCCATCATCGCGTTCCTTTGTCGCTCGAGGGCTTCTTCAAGCAAGATTTTGAAAGGATATCCTACCCCCTTGTATTTATTCTCTTCTTCTATGGGAGGCCATCAGGATTTGCGAGGTTGGTATTGCAAAGGTTCGACCAGTTCGAGTGCTAATTCCTTATATCTTAGCCTCGTTGGGGATGTGCAAAGAAAAACAGAGAAAGAGCAGACCACTCTAATACCACTGATATGAACTTAAACAATAACACAACAAATGGCATATATAACCATAAATATAGAGATATAGTAGAAATAACACTTCATTTCATTATTATCAAATATTGAAATATGCTTACAAACATAATGGAAATAAACTAGCTAGGGCGATAATAGCTTATCTTTAAGAAGAGATGTGGCGGCTACATGCCTCTGAACTGTGTTACAATGAGGCTTAAAGGTTTATTTATTATTGAGAAACAATGGAAAACCCTAAACATCCAAACCCTAGGAGATGAAGCACCAAAATGGTGGGCCCCGTTTGGTTAAATTGGTACATCAACTTCTCGACGCCATAACTTTGGCATACGATTTTTGTTTGGCTATCATAATACCTCATTTTGAAGATCTCAAAGAGGAGGCTAGATATAAGCATGAAAATGAACTTGGGACATTTTTTTTTCTCTTAATTTTCCCTAAAAATGTCGTTTAGGGCCTCAAAACGGCTCCGGAAGTATAGGACATGAAAAACTGCCAAAAGTAGTAAACTGTGCTACAATTAAGGAAACTAAAAAACTGAAAGAGACAATGTTGGGAGTCCAAGTGGAATAGGCAGGTGGCCATGAATATCCACCTAGATCAACAAATTTATTTCTTCATGAGATTCTCTCTGCTCATTGTGAACAACACACAAGCCATTGCAACAAACTGACTCCATCAACTTGTTTGTAAATACTATACTAAGCTCTTCCATGCCTAGCCTTCTCGTGGTATTTCTACTGACTCCTTCCTTCGAAATCTTCATTTGAGCACTCTATGCTCTTTTGGATTCTACATGAAATTTACTCACCTTCTTCCTCTAATAAATTTGTTGTTCTTCCTCACTTTCTACTACAAGGTTCCTTGCCATAATCCTCAACAACAAGCATTCATCACTACTACTTGTAATTAGAAATTAATCCATAGTTAACTAAAAACAAAGACTATTACCTCCATGTTCATTCTTCACTTGAATGCACAACTGTTGTTGCAAAATTATTCTTACGATTTTCATCCCTTTACTGTTGCAGACTTTCCTATTCTTTAGATGAACACCATTCTTCCTCTTGATTTCTTCTTATGTCAATTACGTTCTACTTCAAGGTAGACATCCTCCACTATGTCTACACAACATGTTGTAAACTTTGCTTCCTCCAAGAGATTCTTGTATCTTTCTCTAAGATTTGTAAAGCTAAAATATTTCCATGGCTCTGATACCACTTAATGAAGTCTAGGTTACCCCGGATGCAAATAACCCCAGACTACTCCACACACAACTTCATCTTTATCTCCTCTTCAACAGTATCCATGAAATATTTTACATATGTATTGAAAATAAGAAAATGAATTTATTTTTGTAAGTTCCATGAGAGATCATTCTCTCAGCTTCCAATCTTTTTCCTCACCTCATCCAATTACATAGGATTCAACTTATCAAATGGTGCAATAGGCAGGCCAAATGGGAATTTAAAAAACAAACACATTGTCCTAAAAACATTTTTTGCAGTTGCTACGAAATGATTTTGTAGCGTAGTTGAAATCCTGTAGGTGCTACGAAATGATTTCGTAGCTCCGATTAAAACTATGCGTTTTAGCTTTTGGGGAAGCTGAAATGACTCGACTCTTTTCCCAATCAATTCACCATGATCTTGAATGGGTCCTTGACATATTAAATGATTTCATATGCCTCTCTGTTAGGGGTTGCATGTTATTATAGATTTTCCAATAAGGCAAACAAATCAATCAAAAAGGATTTGAGTGTGTTCCCAAAACATAGTTCTCTACTCTACTATAACAATACTCATATTGCTACAAAAACTATGCATTTTCTATGCCCGAACATTGTAAAAGTTCGTCTACAGGATTGTGGAACCATTACAACCAAACACAAAAGAATAATGAAACTTTTATTTTTCAACATGAACTCAACGTACAACATACTATCACCACAATAGGTCAATAGAAGGCACTCAACTATCCATCACAATACAAGGCTGAATAACAATATATTAGTAATACATAAAATCTACAACGCATATGTGGCACTAAAATACACCAATAGTAGTAACACACATCAATTTTCAGACCAACAACATATATTCTAAACACATCAGCCACAACTACGACAACAATGTAAAGTTATAGCTTCAAAGCATTATCCTCGACATCGCCTCGATTTCTGACCCATTGTCCTCAGGAATTACACATTTAGATTCTTAATGTAAATCAAAATTTTTTTAAATATAACCAAATAGAAAGGAACAAAAGCGTGGTTAGCAATAATTCAAAGAAAAAATTGAATTTCTTCAACACTGGGATTTTGATTCAATCAAACAACAACCTACAATCCCCTTTGCCATCCAATTTCACCATTCACACAGAAACCACTTTTAGGTTCACATAGATTGGAAAGTGCGTTTATTTGCACCTCATGACTATAATTGTGTAGATAAACAACAAGTTCCTCTCTTCTCTCCCTCTCTCTTCCCTTCT
Source organism: Pinus taeda (assembly GCA_000404065.3). Classification (NCBI taxonomy): domain Eukaryota; kingdom Viridiplantae; phylum Streptophyta; class Pinopsida; order Pinales; family Pinaceae; genus Pinus; species Pinus taeda. Next base: position 94,497 of record APFE030867606.1, read on the forward strand.
TGCTTCTCTTCTCCTCTTCTTCTCCCTCTTCTTCTCAAATACTCATTCTCTTTAAAAAAAGGCTAACATGGGATAACCAAGAGTCACAAAAGATGAATCATTTCCTGTTATCCACAAAATAAGGGAAACTAAACCAAAAATATATTTATATCAAAACTGACTTCCTAATATAAATATTTGCAATTTCTTACAAAACATTTAAAGTTCCTACCAAAATTACCATGTGACGATCCCATAACATTAGTAAGCTCTTGTCCAAACTCTCACATCTTGTTCTCGATATATCCACCTGCATCACTATGGGTGACAATGATTTTGATATAATTACCCCCACATTCCTTGGCTTTCACCCAGTGTTCAATGTGGATCACCTCTGGTCATATGTTTCACCATTGTTGAACACATCAGAAAATGCAGAGGAGATGACACTAATAAAACTCAACCTAGATTATATTGAAGATGCCACAACTGATCAGGTCATGGGAATATATATTAAGAGCAATCGCCAATAGAGGGTCTAGCTATATTGGGTTATCAAGGTAGGCCAACTCTTGCACCAAGGCAAGTGGCTTACCAAGGTCCAAGTTCAGAAGCAGTTTCCCCATCTTATTGAGGTACTAAATGCAATGGAGATCATTTCTACCTAAGGTGGGAGGAATGATACAAGTGGATATACATGGCCACCCATTGTAGCGGCTGAAACCACCCTCCAAAATTTTTCCTTAGCCTCATTTTGGAGCCTCTCATCCAACCTTCACATCAGCTTGCCTTGCTTCGTCAAGTTCACAAGCTTCAGTGTCTTTCTTGCACAAAGGTAGCCTGTCGGTCATAGCTTGATCCATTCCCATCACAGGCTGTTCACCCAGACTTGGTCCAGCTGTAAATTGAGCAACTTCCCCTTGAAAATTGCACATTTTTGGAGGGCAACTAGCCTTCCCTCCATAAATTACGCAATCCTCTCTCACAGCTTGTTGGGCTTCAGGATTGCGTAATCTTACTTGCCAACACTCCTAATAGGATTTGTGAAAATTTACCCAGCAAGGCTGCTTAGCCCAGAATTTTTACAAATCTAGGTAGTAGACAGTTGTTCTACCTAGAAATTTCACAAATCTCCTGGGCAGCCAGCCCAACTCCTAGCCAGAAATGCACATTTTTCTCCAGCAGTCAAGCAGTCTCTTGCATGTGCAACTGAGTTGACCGGTTCCCTCCAAGACTGAGCAAAACAAACTTGCATGCACCAATTGCTTCTCCCAAGGCATCATGTAAAGGAATCCCTTGTTTCAAGGATCTATGTTTAGCAGTTGGAGGTTACATGCAAGGAGCAATTCAGAAACCTCCCACTAAGTGTCGCTTCCCCTAGATTTGTGGCATGCACATCACAACCTTGATGTTATCAAAACTCATCAACCAAACACTACAGAGCTCATTCCTCACATCAACCTTGCAGCTTTAACATCCCACATCACATCTAGGAGCATTTGGCACATTCAGCTCAACTGTTTTGGGGTAAGCTCGCTTCCCATGCCTTGTGCTACATTTCTATCGCTTTTTGTGTTTTCTCTTGTGGGGATACTATTTGCTTGATTTATTTGAACGCTTGCTGTCAGTTACATGTATACTAGCTTTTCCTAGCTCTATTTCAATTTTCATTTCTATCTCACTGTTGTCGCATGCATGAAAATGTTTTGCATGAACGTTCGCCCAAACGGCGAACTGCCCCACCCACATGCATGTTGATATGTTTGCTGAATCTTTCTTTCATGTTTTGCATGCACTGTTAATCACTTAGTGTTGCCATGCATTCATTGACTTACTTGCTTTCAGTTGCTCGTTGGCGAGTTGGGCCAATCTTGGCCCAGGCTCTGCCCTCACCAAGGCTTCATTGTGCAATCTGGGAAAGGAAGGTTCACCTTCCTCTCCAGATTTGTGCATTCTTGCCTAGCACTGGCCTCTAGGATTGATTTGCACATTTCTAGAGGACAGTGGCTGCTTGGCCTTAGAAATTTCGCAAATCTGTCCTTAGGCCAACAATCTTTCCCAGTTGGAATTGCGAATTACGCAATCCCAACAGTCAGCAACGAGATTGGACTGTGCATTTCCCAGTTCCAGCAGTCAGTCAGTCTCCCAGTAACCCAGACTATGCCTTCTGCACTCTTGGCAGTCGGTCTCCCAACCTCCCAGCCGAAATTGCACAACCTTCATGATCATGCACCTAGGTATGTTACAAGTCAGTTCTCATGTTCATTTTGGTTTTTGACTAACAAATTGCTTGCCATGAGTGTTGACATGTCTCCAGGTATCCCAGGTGTTCATCTGCCTCTCAGTGGTATAGGTACAATGGTTTCTAGGAGAGCAGAGATGAAGACACCATTTAGAGAACACTTAGGGATGTAGTTTATCAAGTGTCCATGGACTTCCCTACCCACAAAGACATCAAGTTGTTCGTAGACAAGGGCATCAAGATATGACAACAACAACATCACAGTGAGCAACATCATGAACAACAGCTGAAGACATCATACTAAATGCAACGAATGTAAGAGGAGGGTTGTTGACAACACGAAGACAGAACAAGGTTGCAAGCTCAAGCAGGTCCATTGATGATGTAAGAAACTTTGGAGACTCTGGCTATGAGGTGGTGGCGCGACATGAAGATCATGCGAAGATAGAGAATGGAACAAAGAAGGAGTTTCATGTGCTGAAGCAACAACTCAGGAAGAACATGAAGCTACACAGACAAATGAATGAGTTGCAGCAGGAAGAGGAACAACAGTGAGCACAACATGAACCATGGATGAAACTACACCTGTACAAATTAAAGATCCATCCCAACAGCTGACACGGAGCAGACATGGTGAGCAGTGTTGTTGCTAACATGCAAGGGATTCAACACCATGCATGTCATTGAGCGCACGCATGGAATCCAACCCATTCAACACACTCACCAAGGCGAAGACAAGAAGCAAGTCCAATTGGAGATGAACATGTACTTCAGAAAGTTGATGCACATGACCACTAGCACACACTTGAAGATCAACACAGACACTATGCATTAGTGTGTTGCCGGTTCAACCACACCCAAGAAGACCATGTGCATGTTAGCAAATGAGTTGGATGAAGGAATCAAACCAATGCACTGGTTGCAACGGAGGCAAGAGTTCGCTTCAGCAAGATGTCACCATGAGGTGCATTTACACAATCACAGACGAAAGCTTGGCATCAACTCACCACCTTCTCCATCACAAGCATGTCAAAGAGTTGGTCTCACCACAGTGGATCGAGTGTCAGTGATGTCTTGCTTGGCTTGCTCAAGCCATGTTGTCTCACATGAGTACATGTGCATTGTAACGTTGAGTCATGTCAAGTGTAATTCAAGTGTCAATAGTTGTACGTAACAGTCGTAGAGTAGGTGAAGAGTCATGAGGGTAGTTGAACTATCACAAAGGGGAATGTCAAGGGTCACCCCACCCTTTGCTATAAATAGTCCCTCATAACTCATTGTATGGCATTTTGGTCAACCAAGGTTCTACTAGGACTATCTTGAAGAAGGCTTGGACAATATTGTAATGTGCCTTGGCTTCTCCATTGCATGGAGCTAGTACATCTCTTTGGAGGAGTAGGCGGATGTGGCTGTAACGTTTCACTGATGGGGCTAGCAGATTTACATGGATGTATTGTATTATTGGAACTTACACTTTTATATAATAAGAGCCAACACATTTTCATGCATATGTTGTTATTGTAGTTGGATTGCTTCGGTTGCCTTATTGATATATGTTTTTTAACTTACATATTTGTGTATGAACTGATTCACATGCAATTATATGAATATTGTTGTTAATTTGTTTTATATGTTGTTAATGCTATCACCATATGTGTCAAATTCTCCGTTGGACACTAGATAGACCTTTCACATGAACCTTGCTATAACAACCATTCACTAGTTCAGACTGATCTGTGAGTGTTGTACGTGTTATCTTACCTTGTATTTTTTGACTACCGCATCTGAGTGGACTGCTCTACCAGAAGCTATGCATGTCCTTTTGTGTTGTGTGCTCCTAGTCGAGTTGGGACTGATCCCTTTCAACCTGGAACTCACCTTCACCCTTTTCTTCCCATTTTTTGTTAGAACCTCTCATACATCTTCCTTTATTCACTGCAATAGTCACACCCTTTCTACAGACATAGTTATCTTACTTGCCTCTGTGTGATATTTCGGTCAAGGCATTACCTTACGACCCACTATTGGGACTCCTACACCAAACAGTTTGAGGTCTAATTGGGACTTCTTATAGGGGAGATCCCCTTGACATGTTGGTGGGTCCAACATCGTCAACATTTCTGGTGCTAGAAAGAGGGTCCATTGACAAGCTATGTCCTCTCATCCAGTTTCGAACCTCTGCACATCTTTCATGGAGTCTTTCACTCTTATTCCCCTGTGGTCTTTTTCAAATCGTGAAGATGTCTCCATCAGAGGGAAGCTTTTCAATCTCTTGTCCACTCACATGTATGATGGTGAAGGCGAAGTGGCCTGGCCTAAGCACATACATAACTTTATTTCCATAATTTATGAGGAAGAGGAGTTTTATGATGAACATGCCAATTTTCTACTTGCATACACACTTTGGGAATCTCCATTTCGTTTGGTTCTCAGCCTACTGACTAACACCATGCACTCATTCGAGCACTTCTGTGATCTCATTGAAGACACGTTCTATCGTTTTGATACTAACTAGAAATTGTTACAACAATGGAGGGCTCCGCATGAATCAGTTATTGATTTCTGGCAGCACTTCTGTGACTTGCAGTTTCAAGCTCTAAGGAGCTGATGAAATTTTTTAATCTTTGGGACCAGTTTGAGTACTACCTTAAGAAATCTGCCCATCCCAAGAGAAAGTTTGAGATCAAGCCTCGCTCAACATTCTTCATTGATGGAGTTGCACAATCTCATGTGGAAGTGGGCACTATCTCGACTGACTGTCCACCTTCCTCTTATTCAATAACGCCACCACTGCCTAGTGATGTTGAGGATCATGCTCACACACCTGTTCATCCTTCACACCCTCCCAATATCACTTCACTCAATTTTCGTGTATATTTGGTTGTGAGTCCTTCAATTCGTCATATGCATTCTTTTCTACGACCTCCATCTTCGCACCTGGGTGTTCCTTCGGATGATGTTGTCTTGTGTTCGTCCATTTCGGACTCTTCACTTATTGTGAATGAGGAACAACCCACTAACAAAGTTAGTGTTGCAAAATCAACAAGCATTGCCATTCATGAAGGGTATGAGTGGGAGCTTGAGTATCAACACTCGGTGAAGGATGACTCCCTTCCATCAGATCCCCCTCCGTTCTTTCGTAACATCATTGGTGAAGCTGCCATCCATGATTTCGCATGTGTGTCTTCATCCACGGATGCACCCATTGTTGATATTTCATATGTTAGCCCATCATCCAATGATGGAGAGGACCAATCATTCATTGGAAATCCACTTGATATTTCATCTTCCGTTTCCAGAAATGTAGAGGGTGAACATCCTTCCTCCTCATCTACCCCTCTGTGTGATTCATCAAACCATGAGGATGCTAACCAAAATCCTAAATTTTCTGATCTTGGTTGTTGTGATCTCTTCACCTCATCTTTTGATCATGATGTTGATTCACTCATTGTTAATTCATTTAAGCCACTAGTCTACGAAGATCCATCTGTCAAAGAAGTCGAAACCCCACAGACCATTGAGGCACTTCAACCCAAGCTGATGGTTATGTCAGGCCCTTGCCGTCTTGAGGTTGGTTTCGCTTCTGATAAAGATATTGTGAAAATGCTCAAGGCTCCTCATCACTCATCTGTATGCACTCAAGATCAATCTAACACTTAGATTTTACTTCCTCCACTCAAACTACATGATCCCATTTCTCATGCATTGGAGTAGTCTTACATTGCAAGCACTCGTGCACGATGCAAGTTATCTTTGTGCCTTTCATTTGCTTGCATGTCACAGTCAAGAGTGTGCTTATGCTTCAAAGTTGCATGTAGCGTCACACATCACCATGATAAATCCGCGGACCTCCCATCACGCACATGCACTCACTTATGTCCCGTGGGAACTTTGAATCATGAAGTGTGGTTGTCTTCATTGTTGTATCTTTCTTGCTTGCTAGTTCGCACAACTAGGTTGCTCGCGGACCAAGCGTTCGCCAACATGGGTCTACTAATGTGCTAGTGGCTGCATTGGAAGTATCACTTCACATGATCCCACGTACCGTTAGTATAGGAGTAGGAGTAGTTTTTTTTTTTTTTTTTTAGTTGTTTATTTGCATGCTTGTTTTATTACATGTTTTCTTGCTTGCTTGTTTACTTTATTCGTCTTCATTTTTGCTTCTACTCTTGCTTTTCTTTGTTAATTGTTAGTTCGTTCACTTGTTTCATTCATCAGTTTGTTTTGCATGAAACCATGTATGACTCTTGAAGTGAGCTGGGTAAAGTACAAGAGGGCTTGTACAACTATCACTACTTGGTTATTTGTCATCTTGCCTCTATATGATGAGCTTGCTACTTTTATTCCATGATACGTTGAAGGAAAATACGTATTGTCCGAAGTGAACCTTGGTGTAAACACAACGCTTGTGCGCTAAGTAGTGTCACCTTCTCTAGTTAATTGTTTTTGGGTTAACTGTTGTCAGCTTAGTCAAGTAGAATAAGGTAAGGGGGAAATCTTAATAGGCACATGAGAGATACAATAAACTACTTCTCTACTGGAACAACCTCTTCTACTCTCAATAAGTCAGGATCCCTCTTCTGCCTCTGAAATGAATAAGTGTTATGCATAATGAAAAATGAAAAAAATGAAAAGTCAAAAATTAAAAATGAAAAATGAATAAGGAAAAAGTAGAGAAAGCCTTCCTGCACAGGGAGGTGATGCAGGTAACTTCATCGGGGTACTGACCAAGGTTGCTGGTAGCGGAGCCATGCTTGTGTTCCTATGTGACTCCACCGGGGTACTGTCCAGGCCTGCTGGCAGTGGAGCAACACCAGAGATGAATATAAGACTCTGACGACTATACTGTTTGTGCACATATATACCCCTCAACCCCAATCGAAATAACTTTGTTTCCTTGGCTTGGAATGTGTGTCAATCGACCAAGGGTTTGGAAGATGCTACATCTTACAATCAAGTTAGTGTGAAAACAGGATGAGCTGAAAACTGAACAATACTTCCGGAGGTGTTAGACTTTCTTTCTATGAACAAGGTCCATTCAGAGAGTTCCAGTTCTACCAGTGTGTCACCAAGTGTTGTAGTGGCTACAACCACCCTCCAAAATTTTTCCTTAGCCTTGTTTTGGAGCCTCTCCTCCAACCTTCACAGCAGATTTCCTTGCTTCGTCAAGTTCACAAGCTTCAATGTATTTCTTGCACAAAGGTAGCCTATTGGTGACAGCTTGATCCATTCCCCTCATAGGCTGTTCACCTAGACATGGTCCAGCTGCAGGCTGAGAAGCTTCCCCTTGAAAATTGCACATTTCTGGAGGGAAACAAACCTTCCCTCCAAAAATTGTGCAATCCTGTCTGGAAACCTGCTGGGCTCCAGGATTGCACAATCTTGCCTACCAACACTCCCAACAGGATTTGCGTAAATTTCCCTAGCAAGGCTACTCAGCCAAGAATTTGTGCAAATCTGGGCAGCAGTCAGTTGCTTTGCCAAAAAATTGCACAAATCTCCTGGGCATCCAGCCCAAATCCCAACCAGAAATGCACATTTTTCTCCAGCAATCAAGCAGTCTCTTGCATGTGCCGTTGAGTTGACTGGTTCCCTTTGGGATTGAGCAAAACATACTTGCATGCATGGGCTACTTCTTCCAAGGCAACATGCAAAGGCATCCCTTGTTTCAAGGATCTATTTTTAGCAGTTGGAGGTTACATGCAAGAAGAAATTCAGAAACCTCCCACCAAGTGTCACTTCCCCTAGATTTGTGGCATGAGTGTCACAACCTTGATGTTATCAAAACTCATCAACTGAACACTACAGAGCTCATTCCTCACATCAACCTTGCAACTTTTACATCCCACATCACATCTAGGAGTAGTTGGCACATTCAACTTAGCTTTTTTGGGGTAAGCCTGCTTCCCATGCCTTATGTTGCATTTTTGTCGCTTTTTGTGTTTTTGCTTGTGGGAGTACTATTTGCTTGATTTCTTTGAATGTTTGCTATCATTTACATGTATATTAGCTTGTCCTAGCTATGCTTCAGTTTTCATTGCTATCTCAATGTTGTTGCATACATGAAACTGTTTTGCATGGAAAACAGTTTCATGTATGCAAAACGTTCCATGACAACAACGACATCACAATGAGCAACATCATGAAAAATAGATGAAGATAGCATACTAAATGCAATGAATGCAAGAGGAGGGTTGTTGACAACATGGAGGTAGAATAAGGTTGCAAGCTCAAGCAGGGCCATTGATGATGTAAGCAACTTTGGAGACTCCAACTATGAGGTGATAGTATGACATGAAGATCATGAGAAGATAGAGAATGGACCAAAGAAGGAGTTGCATGTGCTGAAGCAGCAACTCAGGAAGAACATGAAGCTACTTAGAGAGACAAATGAGTTGCAACAGGAACATGAACAACATTGAGTGCAACATGCACTCACAGATGAAACTGCACCTGTACAAGCTAAAGATCCATCCCAGCAGTTGATACAGGGTAGAAACGGTCAGCACTGTTGTTGATCACATGCAAGGGATTCAACATCATGCATGTCATTGAGCACACACATGCAATCCAACCCATTCAACACACTCACCAAGGCAAAGACAAGAAGCAAGTCCAACTTGAGCTAAACATGTACTTTGACAAGTTGATGTGCATGATCACCAGCACACACTTGAAGATCAGCATGGACACTATGCATTAGTGTGTTGTTAGTTCAACCACACCCAAGGAGACCATGCGCATGTTAGTAGACAAGTTGGATGAAGGAGCCGAACCAATGAACTGGTTGCAATAGAGGCAAGAGTTCACTCCAGCAAGATGTCACCATGAGGTGCATGCACACCATCGTGGATGACCAAGCTTGGTATCAACTCAACACCTTCACCATCATAAGCATGTCAAAGAGTTGGTCTCACTGCAGTGGACCAAGTGTCAGTGACGTCTTTCTTAGCTTCCTCAAGCCATGTTGTCTCACATGAGTACATGTGCATTGTAACATTGAGTCATGTCAAGTGTCAATAGTTGGACGTAATAGTTATAGAGTAGGTGAAGAGTCATGAGGGTAGTTGAACTGTCACAAAGCGGAATGTCAAGGGCCACCCCACCATTTGCTATAAATAATCCCTCATAACTCATTGTATGGGCTTTTGGTCATCCAAGCTTCTACTAGGACTATCTTGAAGAATGATTGGACAGTATTGTAATGTACCTTGGCTTCTCCATTGCACGGAGATAATACATCTCTTTAGAGGAGCAGGCGGATGTGGCTGTAATGTTTCATTGATGGGCTAGTAGGTTTACATAGATATATTTTATGATTGGAAGTTACATTTTTATATAATAAGAGCCAACACATTTTCGTGCATATATTATTATTGTAGTTGGACTACTTCGATTGGCTTAATGATATATGTTGTTTAACTTACATATTTGTGTATGAACTGATTCACATGCAATTATATGAATCTTGTTGTTAATGTGTTGTATATGTTGTTAATGCTATCACCATCCATGTCGACTGCTCTGCCAGACACCAGATAGACCTTTCACATGAACCTTGTTGTAACAACCATTGCACTCGTTTGGACTGATCCATGAGTGTTGTACAAGTTATCTTACCTTTTATGTTGTGATGACCGCATCCGAGTGGACTGATCTGTAGGAAGCTATGTATGTCCTTTTGTGTTGTGTGTTCCTAGCCAAGTTGGGACTGATCCCTTTCAACTTGGAACTCACCTTCACCCTTTTCTCCCCCTTTTGTGTTAGAACCTCTCATACGTCTTCCTTGACTCACTGCATCAGTCACACCCTTGCTACTGACAGAGTTGTCTTACTTGCCTCTATACGATATCGCGACCAAGGCATTACCTTACGACCCACTAACTCCTACACCAAATGGTCTGAGGTCTAATTGGGACTTCTTATCTGGGAGATCCCCTTGACATGTTGGAGGTCCAACACCATCAACCTATTCCACTATCTCACAACACAATTTTCCTATTTTGGAAGTTTTCTATTATTGGAAATTTTCAGGTCCTAAACTTTTGGAGCCATTTTGAGCCTTAAATGACGTTTTTGGGGGAACTGGCAAAATAAAAAATTTTACTTGGATAGACCTTTCCAATAACTATCATACATGCAAAAAAATACTATATATCAAAGTTTCAACCCTGAGAAGTTGACATTCCAACTTACCCCATTGAGGCCCATAAGAATTTCACACTTCATCTCCTAGGGTTAGATTTTTGGATGTTTAGGGTTTCTCATTGTTTCTTCACAATAAAAAGGCCTCAGATCGTTAGTGAAACAAAATTAAAAAGGGTGTAGCTATCACATCTCTTCTCAGAGAAAAGCTACCATTGATCGAGCTAGTTTGCTTTCATTCTTCATTTATACAGTTCCAACATTTTCCACTTATTAAATGAAGTTGAGTTTCACTGTATCTCTATGTTTAGGTTTTAAATCTAGGTTTCAATTCGTACCCTTAATAAATTCAGATCATTGGATTATTCAACTACTTAATCCTTGTTTGCAAGATTGTTTCTAATTCTAGTGTTTTTTTTCCTTCTTCATTTATCTTTGGTATACTTCATTGCAAATAAATAACATGGTCATGATCTCAATTAGGTGGAAGACCATTATGCATTAAGTAAAATAACTTGGGATTATTTTGATAGGCTTATGGAGATCCCTCGACATAGATGATATTGACATTTTTGAGTAATTTTGTCATTTCATTAGAGCTTTTCATTTTAGAAGGCTTCCATTGGATACATCTAAGATCAATTTCCTTTCCTTCTGAGTTAAATATTACAAACAGATCTTAAAAAATATCTGTCATTGTTTCAAATGATTGTAACCATTGGACACTTAATACAACATAAGCACCACCCATTTCTATTGCAATCATGGGACTATCCAGCAAATTCTCCCCCATATTGAGCTTAATACTATGGTACTTTCCTAATCAATTTACGGTGCCTCCATCTCCATATGTGGATGGTAGGGATTTAATCTCCATAAAATATTCGTAGTACTATACAAAAATCAAAGGTTGAGATCTATCTCCAAGATTGTTATGCCCATTTTCCCCTTTTAATTAAATTCATTATTTAAAAAAAAAATCATATGACCAAGTGCCATATGACATGAGTTATGGTTTTTTGGCATCATATTGATAAGACATGATATTGGCCCATGGTATTATAGCACAACCTATTTATACATTAAGGATCTCACGATAAAGTGGAGTTAAATCTTTATGGTTAATAATTTTATTGCACGTTTTTTTTTAATGTATATATATTTAACTTATATATTGAGTCATTTTATCATTAATAATAATAATAATAATAATAATAATAATGTTATAATTTAGTTAACTTTTAGCAAATATATGATGAAGCAAGTGTTTTGATGCTTATTATGGGTTGATTCCTTTAAATATTTACCAACCATTTAATTTATATCCTGTGCTAGTATTTATGAATGTTATGAAGCCATGAAATGCTATATGGATGGATTTTTTTTGTTTAGACCAATGATTTATACCCAACACACCATAGGAGACTCTCATAAGTAACCAACATAAAGAAACACACATATAAGTTACATAATTTTAAGTGATGCCCCATAAACAATGTACATATAAGTGACACTCTTAAAACTGGGACATATAATCAACATTTTGTGTAAGATACTACCATAAGTTACATAGTTAAGCATCATTGCACCAAAGAAATGCACACTTGAGCCATGGTACACCATATTAGGTGTCACATATAATTGATGCACATTAACTAACAATGCAAAAGTAATGGACATAAGCAATGAATAATTACCATAATGACATATACATTGATTCACATAAGTGATGCACCATAAGTGACATATAGTTAATGTTCTTACATCGTACATGTAACTAAAACACCGTAAGAAACTCACATAATCTAAATTGACCAATGTAGGAACTCCAATAAAAGAATGGCAATATATGAGAAGATATGTAATGAACTTCTCCCTTCCATTAACCAATCCCCAATGTTCAAGCGGTGGAGGAAGGTGACATAGAAGACATTTAAAAACTTATTAGGGATGTATGAAATGATGGAAAGGAGTCTTGACTTACCAGAGAAAGAGAAGGATGACAGGGAAACGTCTATGGAACATAAAATGGAATGGTTGAATTCCTGAGTGGAGCGTCAACTACTTCACATGGAATTAGACATCTTGATGCTAAATACGAGAAAGTAGTAGGTAGAATGGACTTTGGACGAGGAAGAAAAGCAGGGCTCGCTGGAACCAAGCTTGACTTTGTAGGAAGGGACACACACATGAGAAAAAGGATAAGTTGATGCAGCTCGTGGAAAGCATGTGCCACATGGGAACAATCCTGACATGGATCCTCACCCCTTTAGGGAAAATTAGAATCTAATTTAGCATGTATTCTAGGTATAAAATATTTTTGGGGTAATTTTGCATAATATTTGGACTTTTTCAACGTAATAGAATAGATAAAAAACCCCGCGAAAAAAGGAAAGATAACATATGGCTCTTCTGAAATTTTGACGTAGATGATGAAACTACTGAATGTAAATGGAATTGGACATGTTTTTCTAGTGTTACAATATAATACAAAATATCCAATTTAAAAAAAAAAAACCAATCCCCAATGTTGACAATAGGTCAAGATTCCTCTTTTATTGAAAAAATGTAGTGAGCATAAATATAAGAATGTGGAGAGAATATAATGCAAATTGTCAAAGAGTTGGGCATCAAAACACGAACATATTGAGTTCAAAATTGACTGCATTATTAGACAATGTAAGTAAATACATGATATTAACCTTGCATTGCAAGTTGGAAATATTCGTTGACATGTATTGACATGAAATTTGAAAAACCATAGTTTTGTGTAGTTTTAAACTCTAGTTTTATGGAATTGGATAGGATCCTCCACCAGACCATGACCAATATTCTTATAATGAGAGCATAAATATGGAACCACTCAACATGAACAAAAAACACCATCTTGCATAAATATAGTTGAAGCCTCTACACCTAGAGTTCTAAGAAATTCCTTTGATTGATCTCACCTAAAGGCTACCAAAAATGAAATATGATGCACTAGACTATGTGTGAGACATGTTATTAAATTGTGAGTGTTAGGAAGGTGATTTGAAAGTTTGCATGCTTGTTGGGGGGGAGTGTTGTTGAGAATAAAACTAGGAGTAGGTGGTCCTCTAAATGGATTATTCCTAACATTTGGTTGACCCTAGGAAGATCTAAGACCAGTCCCCTGAAACCCACTCTTGTCGAAATAGTCAACATGGAGACTAGTTATGAACTTGTTGAAGCCTCGAAAATCAGGTCGACAACAAGGGGGATACCCACCCGGTCCGGACCTTGGTTGGCAGCTCCTTATCCGTTTGGTATAGCGGGTCCGACTGGGGATAACAGGACCAGTTTCCCGATCTGAGGGTGTGTGTGTGTGTAGAGTTTATTATGCTGATCTAAGAGTACTTTAAAGCTAATTTAATTCAGATTCTTAAACTAACTCTATGCTATTGTAATCTAATGAGAAACAACACATCTAATCTACGCTAACCCGAGATGTATATCTTCTATTATGCGATCTAAAGAGATTTCAAATGATAACTGGTAATAAAGATCATTCAGCTATCATAAGAATAGAAATCAATTGAGATAAACCACTTGAAATCAATTCATTTAGGCAAAACAGTTGTGAACAACATATCGCATAATAAGCTATTCATATGTCAGACATAAATAAATGACTCCACCGTACAGAAGTGCCAAATGGTAACCCATACATTCATGTAGTAACATATAAACAACTGAGAATTGTAAATCACTTAAAGAATATAAGCAGAAATTTCCAAGAGATAAAAGTACCATTTATGACTGATCCTACTCACAAACTTCAAGCAAAAATGATTTATCTCTACTTGTTCTAACATCTACTAAGAGTACAAAAATGCAACATCAGTAGCAGACATCAAATGCAAATAAAAATAAATCTCGATCCATCCATTCATCAAAACCTCCTCTGAGGGTGCAGAAGTGCATGTTCCGAGGACAAGCTTTTGACAAATTCCTGGACCCTTCTCTAAATGCATGAGAAGGGCTAAAATACTACTACCTAATTCTAAGAATAGTGTCTTTAAAAAAATTAGGATACGGTTTTCAAATGACTATCCTTTTTCTAATCTAATAAAAAGAAAAAACAAACTTCTAAAAATAAGTTACTTCTCTGCTTGGTCCTTAAAACTGCAAATGTTCATCATGGACTTGAGAAGAGTCGGTTGGCCGACTTCTGCGCTGAGCTGGGTTGCGAAAACAAAATCTATGAGAGCTGGCACTACTTTCTCGGCTGAGTTTATGATGTATTTCACAGTCATTCATTGACTGTGTGGCTTGACTAAGTATGCCCAGTAACACTCCCAATTTAACATGTTCAATGCCTGGATCGCTTTTCCCTTTTCCTGCACCTTCTGCTTCCATTCTGCCTTCAGTCGTGATTTATTTGGTAGGTACCCCGGGGTGGTTTCTGCGATTAAGTTGGCCCTGTGTAAATTCTCATTTACACAGTTGATAAGAATGTTTGCCTGTGTGGCCGCTGTCTTCGCTGCTTGTTCTGCCTGCCTTATTTGATCGTCCCATTTGTTAAAGAGCAATTCCTTATGACCCTTGTTTATTATGGGTGCACTTGCTCTTTTCTTTTCATCTTCATCACACATCATTCTATGCAGGGGTAAGATAAGCCCGTGACAAATCTTACAGAAGTACGGGACGAACTGGGAATCCCATAACATTTTATGATAAACATGGAGAGGTAATGGGTTCTGGGTAGTCCATTTCCAACCCATAGTGGGGAATTTAGACACATAGAAAATAGAATCCATAATATACGCAGACAGATAAAAAGGAGGATAGACCCTTTGAGACAAGGATCTTTTAGGCTGGTAATTCATAACAGCTGTGTATAGATTATCAGGGAATATCTTGGCCCAATCCACGATATTGTGGCAGCGTCTATGAGTGGTAGCCATTCGGACGAAAATTTATTGATGTCCGGCATCCCAAATAGTCTACAAAGTATGGCCGCAGCAAAACAATACGGAGAGGTGAGGGAACCAGTGCTATACATACCGTTTTTGTCCTTTTTTAGCGGCTCCTCTTTCCTGGTCCAATCTTTAATGGTCTCCGCCAGGTTTGGGTTCTCTGCTGCAAATTTCTTGAAAAATTGTGCATTGTAGGTCGTTTGAGGTTCAGGAAGATGATACATAAGCTTTAAGTCTTGCACGGCAAATGATCCTATGAGCCCATGTCCTTGAACCTTGAATTGTCTGTCGTGTAACTTTGCATTGTCAAGTATCCACTTGATCATATCTATATACGGTAAAATTTTGGGTCTAGCTACTATTCGGTGAAGAAATGAACATGCCAGCTCTTCTAAGGATGCCTCGGAAGAATTTTGTGAGCCCGCAGCGGTATCAACCTTCATTACTCTAGGATTTTCTTCCTCCAGCACCCTATACATGCCTTCCCATGTCGAAATTCCTACGTCCCTGTTGCAGGCAGTGTTTGTATACAGAGGCGCCATCTCCTTCGTCTTTTCCTTCGCCTCGGAGCCTTGAGCCTTATGTTTCCTTCCCATTTGCTCCTGCGTTCGGCTTTGAATCGTCTTAGCTCTTCGTCCTTGCAGATTACGAGTGAAGTGGAAATGACTGATTAAGAAAGGTGATGGGAGAGTTTTAAATGCAACAGATATATCAAATATGCCACTTTATGTGAACAAATTCTTTACAAAAGCACGCATCTTCATTTCATTTAATAATTGACAACTAATCCATTTACTATCATTAAAAGCGCATGATCTTGGGTCAGATTATGGTAAGTGGCTTTTCTTTGAATGGCGTGCCCGAAGGATTCATGATTAAGTGATTCATGATTTGCTTACGTAACGTCGAATATCGTGCCATCGCAAATCGTGCCGTCGCAAATCGCGAGTTCACAGATTGCACCATCGCAGCGATTGCACTATCGCATTGATCGCAACATCGCAGGTCGCAGCTATTTGATGTTTGTCAAATATTACCAGTTTATTTCTGCGATATGCGATCTTGCGATCGGTGTTATCCCAGATCGGTAGATCTTCAAGTTTTTCCTTATGAGCATTACTTCATTGCGATGCGATGTTATGCTTAACACGGGAGTCTTGTGCATACCAATATTATAGGGGAATGAAGGCATTTGCTATCTTTTTTGCAACATAATTTTAAAGACCCTTACCTTATCTTAAACTTAGGTTAAAAATATTCGAAAGACCTTTCTAAGCTTACGATGGTAACCTTATTTTGAAGAAAGAAAAACTTGATTTTTCTCAAAAATTAAACTAAGGGTCCCCGTTCATTTCGTATTTTGGACAACACTTAAATGAACAAAGGGGGGGTGTTGCTGGGCACAACATGTTGCAGTGTCACAAACCTTGTTGCAATGTTATATTACAACCACATTATATAATAATATAATAATGGTCAACCATTGTCTATCATCACATCGTGTCAATATGAATATCAACCATCGTCAACCATGGTCAACCATGTTTTTTTAGGGTTTATGTACCTTGAGTTTATAATATTAAATCCTTCAGATTAATATTATTCCCTTGGGTTTATAACCCCCTCAGTTTAGTATTAACCCCTCAACTTTATTAGTCCTTTGGGTTTATAATATAAATCCCTTGGGTTTACTAATCTAAGGGTTCATATTCCTAGGGTATAATATTATTCATATGGCTTATAATATTAATCCTAGGGTTTAATATAAATCTCTTTGGTTTATAATTATGGTCAACCATGCTCAACCGGCACTACTACACCAAGGGCACTTTTGAGACATTT
>APFE030867606.1:117805-154569 GCA_000404065.3 Pinus taeda
AAAATATTCGTTCATCAGATTCAATATAGACATCGGGTTTTAGATCATACCTTTGTGTACTGATACTTCCTGAAAGAAGAATAGTTTGCTGTTCTAACCTTGGCGTCTGCATTTGTTGACTTGCAACGAGATCATCTGACCTTGTATGAAAGTCATCTCCTGGTTCCAAGGCAGGCTTCCCTCCATCGTATTCGCTTTTGTCTTCTTGTATTAGAGTATGGATAACTCCTAAGCTTTGAGGGCTTTCTTCATTATGAGTGATTTGTATATTCAAATTGGAATTCTCGTTCATATTAGAAAGAAAAGAGACAAAACTCGAACTAATTTCTGCTTGATCAGATATAGGAGGCAGGGAATGTTCAGTGTAATCTAAAGATTCTTCCTCTATGAGTTCACTTTCAAGATCGTATTTTAGACAATCAAGATGAAATCGCATATTAAAATCCCTAATAGATTCATCTTTTTTCCAGAGATAATCAATTTCATCGTATACCTGGTCATAATCATAACAATCAAATTCAAGAATGAAAATCTTGGCGAATTGGTCCCAGCTGTGAATTGATGCAACTGGGAGGCTTCTGTACCATTTTCTAGCTTCCGCTGTGAGTGTAAGAGTAAAAATTCTGCATAAAATGCCTTCATCAATTCTTGGAATATCATAACTTGAAATTCTTTGAATAAATTGAAGAGCATGATTAAAATCAGAAGAGTTATTCTTACCATTGAATTTTACCTGAGACAAGAGTCTTACCACTTCAGGTGGAGTGTTGGAAGAGGTAGGAACATGGATGCAACTCCAAATGGGAAGTTTCTGAGAAGCCATCCAGATTCAAATGTTATGTTTTGAAAATCATTCCAATAGACACTATGTTCAGGCCCTCCTTCTAGTGCCAAATATGTTGAAGCCCCAAAAATCGGGTCAACAACAAGGGGGATACCCACCCGGTCCAGACCTTGGTTGGCAGCTCCTTATCCATTTGGTATAGCGGGTCTGACTGGGGATAACGGGACCAGTTTCCCGATCTTGGGTGTGTGTGTGTGTGTAGAGTTGAACTATGTTGATCTAAGAGTATTTTAAAGCTAATCTAATTCAGATTCTTTAACTTTACTCTATGCTATTGTAATCTAGTGAGAAACAACACATCAAATCTATTCTAACCCGGGATTGTATATCTTCCATTATGCGATCTAAAAAGATTTTGAATAATAACTGGTAATAAAGATCATTAAGCCATTATAAGAATAGAAATCATTAAAGGTAAACCACTTTGCATAAGAAGTTAGGCAAAACAGTTATGAACAACATATCGCATAATAAGTCATTCATATGTCAAACATAAACAATATGACTCCACCGTACAAAAGTGCCAAATGATAACCCATACATTCATGCAATAACATATAAACAACTGAAAACTGGTAAATCACTTAAAGAATATAAGCAGAAATTGCCAGAGATAAAAGTACCATTTATGACTGTTCTTACCCAAAGCTTCAAGCAAAAATGATCTATCTCTACTTGTTCTAAAATCTACCAAGAGTACAAAAGTGCAACATCAGTAGCAGATATCAAAATGCAAGTAAAAATAAATCTCGATCCATCCATTCATCAAAACCTCCTCTGAGGGTGCAGAAGTACATGTTCTGAGGATAAGTTTTTGACAAATCTCTGGACCCCTCTCTAAATGCATGAGAAGGGTTAAAATACTACTTCCTAAATCTAATAATAGTGTTTTACAAAATTTAAGGATAGGCTCTCAAATGACCGCCCTTTTTCTAATCTAAATAAAAAGGAAACAACAAACTACTAAAAATAAGCTACTTCTGAATTTGGTCCTTAAAACTGCAAGTGTTCATCATGGATATGAGAAGAGTCGGTTGGCCGACTTCTGTGCTGAGCTGGGCTACAAAAACAGAATCTATGAGAGCTGGCACTACTTTCTCGGCTGAGTTTATGATTCATCTCACAGTCATCCATTGACTGTGTGGCTTGACTAAGTATGCCCAATAGCACTCCCAATTCAACCTGTTCAATGCCTGGATCGCTTTTCCCTTTTCCTGTGCCTTCTCTTTCCATTCTGCCTCATTTCGTGACTTGTTTGGTAGGTATCCCGGGGTGGTTTCTGTGATTAAGTTGGCTCTGTGTAAATTTTCATTTACACAGTCTATAAGAACACTTGCCTGTGTCGCCGCTGCCTCTGCCGCCTGTTCTGCCTGCCTGATTTGATCGTCCCATTTGTTAAAGAGCAATTCTTTATGGATTTCATTTATTCTGGGTGCATTTTCTCTCTGCCCTTCCTCTCCATCCTGCCAAGCTAGATACTCTGTCACTCATCTGTCAACTTGTTCGTAGTCACTTCGCAGGTCTGTCACTTGATTGGTGAGTTTGTCGCTCAGCTCGCAATAGTGACTCCACTGCGATATTTTACGTCCCAACTCTTCCTGTTGCTGCAGAAGTTGCTCATTTAAGCTAGTAGACTCTGAAACGAATTCGGCAAGCTTGGGCTCGTCCTTGTGTATTTCTTGTAAAGCTTGCAACTACTTTCCTTTTTCGTCCAGGCTCTTTTGATAGCTTATCTGCATTTGCTGAAAGTCTTCTTGTAGTTTCTCGAGTTGTTTGGACGCTTCATTACTGGCATTAGCTTGTTGTAGCTATTGTTGTAGTAGCTGTATTTGGTTTTCTTGCTCCCTCAATAGTTGCTGAACTTCCGACGCTTTGTTGATAGTCGCAGAAGCGTATGCCCCTGCGATTTGAGACAACTTCGTGAGATTTTATGTCGGGTTGTTGTTAGGGTCTTTCCATTAGACGTCTAAATGTTCAGCGTCCTGTGACCGTGTATTCTCCAGCTTTCTCTTCTTTCTTTGTCTCCTCACCACTGCTTTATGTTGGGGACTATAGAATACGTCCAGTGGGGGAATTTCCTCTACACTAACTAGAAGCTCAGAAGGCGGAGCGATATGACTGTGCTCCGTTTCTGAGACACTACCGACCATGGTTGAAACCATTTCTTGTGCTACCTGTGCATCGCTCACAGGTATTCTTGGGACTTGCTCTTCAAGGCTGATTAGCTCGTTGAAGTTTTCCCACTCTTTGTCGAGCTTTGTCGTGACGAGTGGCGATTTAATGACGGGAGGAGGGACATCTCTTGGTGGGGAGGCGATAACTTGCAGTTGCGACATTGCACTTGACTGAGTAGTATCCTTGGCTGTTTCTTCGCCTTTCCCTTAGTTGCTTGCAGACTTTTTAGAACATTCAGGTGTTCCTTGGGCAGCGTCAGATTTGGATTTGGAAGTACTGGAGTTTCCGCTGAGGCTGACACTGGGAGTAGGCTCTCTGGCGAGAAGGCGCAACTTTTCTAGGGGAACACTGGCTAGCCTTCTTTCTTTGAATAACAAAAATCTTTCGAGGTCATCTGGGGATAACCTTGACTTAGCTTCTCGCAAAACTTCCTAGAATGAACTTTTATTTTGAAACAAGTCATCAAATAAATCTTTCTTTCCGGCAAACACTTTTATTCTGACACTTATAGTGAAATCATGGGCAACATTATTTAGGTCAAAAGGTCGAGCGAGGAATTTAAATAATTGTAGGGACGTCACATTCCCTACTTCGGCAAAAGCATGTCCTACATCGAACAATGAGAAGGCCCCACAAGCTACAGGAAACTGAGGCCATATGGCCTTCTTCTTGTCTTTTAGTTCTTTGGTTAGGCCGCCTTCTGAGCAAGTCTGATAGGCAATTTCCCTAGCCAAAACCTTGTCGGGGACATACAGAGGTAGGACATGTGGAGGTACAGTGATCCCAAACACTCTAATATAAGTGAACCATTCTTCCCCGAACCATCTTGCAACGAGGATGATGTCTATTTGTGCTTCGGGTGAGCACCTCGGGGGTTCTTCACCATACATCATCCTATATAGGGGTAAGATGAGCCCGTGGAAAATCTGATAGAAGTGAGGGGTAAACTGTGAATCCCATAATACTTTGTGATAAACATGAATAGGTGACGGGTCCTAGGTAGTGCATTTCCAACCCATAGTTGGGAATTTAGATACATAGCAAATAGAATCCATAATGTAAGCAGATAGATAAAAAGGAGGATAGACCCTTTGTGACAAGGATCTCTTAGACCGGTAATTTATGACAGCAGTGTGTAAATTATCAGAAAATATTTTGGCCCAATCCACGAGATCGACATTTGTGGCAGCGTCTATGAGTGGTAGCCATTCAGACGAAAATTTATTTATGTCTGGCATCCCAAACAACCTGCACAACATGGCCGCAGAAAAACAATATGGAGAGGTGAGAGAACCAGTGCTGTACATACCATTTTTGTCCCTTTTTAGTGGCTCCTCTCTTCTGGTCCATTCTTTAATGGTTTCTGCCAGGTTTGGGTTCTCTGCTGCAAATTTCTTGACAAATTGCGTGTTGTAGGTCGTCTGAGGCTTAGGAAGATGATACATAAGCTTTAAGTCTTGCACAGCGAATGATCCTATGAGCCAATGCCCTAGAGCCTTGAATTGTCTGCCTTGTAACTCTGCATTGTCAAGTATCCATCTGATCATATATGTATACAACAAAATCTTGGGTCTAGCTGCTATTTGATGAAGAAATGAACAAGCCATCTCTTCTAAGGATGCCTCGGAAGAGTTTTGTGATCTCGCGGCGCTATCAACCTTCATTACTCTGGGATTTTCCTCCTCCAGCAGCCTATACATGCCTTCCTAGGTTGAAATTCCTGCATCCCTGTTGCATGCAGTGTCTGTGTACAAGGGCGCCATCTCCTTTTCCTTCGTCTCGGAGCCTTGGGCTTTATGTTTCTTTCCCATTTGCTCCTGCGTTCGGCTTTTGAATCTTCTTATCTCCTAGTTCCTGCAGATTACGAGCGAAGTGGAAATGACTGATTGAGAAAGGTGATGGGAGAGTTTTAAATGCAACAGATATACCAAATATGCCACCTTATGTGAAACAATTCTTTAGCAAAGCACGTGTCTTTATTTCATTAAATAACTGACAAATAATCCACTTACTATCATTAAAAGCGCATGATTTGGGGTCAGATTATGGTAAGTGGCTTTTCTTTGAATGGCGTGCTCGAAGGATTCACGATTAAATGATTCATGATTTGCTTTACGTTATATTGAAGATCGTGCCATCGCAAGGCGCGCTTATCGCAAATCACCAAATCGCAAACTGTGCCATCGCGGCGATCGAAATATCGCATGTCGCAACATCGCGGGTCGCAGGAGTTTGATGTTTGTTAAGTGTTGCCGTTTTATTTCTGCGATGTGCGATCTCGCGATCAGTCTTATCGCAGATCGGCAGATTTTGAGGTTTTTCCTTATGAACATTACTTACTGCGATGCGACGTTAGGCTTAACGTTGGGGGGGGCTTGCGCATTAATGCAATTTTTTAAAGACCTTTACCTTATCGTAGACTTAGGTTAAAATATTCGAAAGACCGTTTTAAGCCTACGATGGTAGCCTTATTTTGAAGAAGGAAAATTTGATTTTTCTCAAAATTAAACTAGGGGTCCCCATTCATTTAGCATTTTGGACAAATACTAAAATGAAAAACGGGGGTTGTTGCTGGCCACAACAGAACTCATCCCACAATTTCCAAACGAAATATAATGGTGCCTCCATTTTATTACACATAGGTTTATCAAAAACCATAAACCAACAACTCATCCCATTCTCTTTCCATGGATTGAATGTGCACTAATCCATGCAAAGATATCTCTTCCTCAGATCAAGGGTTTGGTTGGTTCTTTGGTTAATAAATAAATCCTCAATAATTTATTTGGTTATATTCAATTCTTTAACTTATTCTTTACTAATACTAATGGAGACAAGTTCTCTCATATTGTTCCTAGATTTAGTCAGATTGGTCAATTACACATGGTCATGACTAATGGAGGCAATAATACTGTTAAGAGATGTGGTTGATGAGAGTCATGATCATTCCCTTGTGTGTTTGAGTTCTTCAATCAATATTCTTAATTCATTTAAATAATTTACAATTTGGGTTTCTAGATTGGAATTTTTATCTAAGTTTATGTTTTCTTGTGGCTTTGCTATGGCGTTGGTTTTTTTATTAGGTTAAAGGTTTCTAGCCATAGTGATTGTGTTTAGGTTGATGTGCGTTAAGAAAAAAATATACATATTTTTTTTAAACATTTAAATAATAACAAAAAAAAGCCAAAAAAAAAAAATCAAGGAAGTAAGAAGAACTTATGTTTACCAAGGAGGAGGATTTGGGCAACAAGCATGCACACATTTTGGTTGCCAATTTTCTCATAAGGTTTGTGGGGTTTGCAAGGAACAATGTGAACCCACCTTTGTTTTTTTTACTTTAATACTTAGAGGAATGTGCAAGCACCTTTTTTAAAAGTGTGAGGATGCTCCTAAAACATGCACTACAACATAAAGGGGGGTTTTATGACAATAATTGAGAAACATTTGGGTAAACTGTCTTAACTTGAGACAACAAAATCTTGTTTATTGTCTTTAAGTGAGTATCTCAAACTATTTTCTTAAAAAATTATCTCTAAAAAGATAATATATAACACAAGAATTATCTCTCAGGATACGATTTCATTTTTCTCTTTAGGCACAATAGTTGGGTTTAAACATATTGTCTTTAATCCTAGCTATTGTTTCTATAGAGACAATAAAAATATATATTTAAAGACAATACAATATGACTTATGTCTCACAATATAAAACAATGAATCTAGACAAATATCTCAACTCACCATTGAAATAAATCAATATAAAAAGTATTTAAATAAAAATAAACTACAATATCATTGATTAATTCATGTTAGGGAACAGTGAAATCGAACCAACAACCTCTTGCTTATAAGGCATGCGCTTCCATTGAGCTTGCACCCTTTAAAAACATATGTGAGTTATGGAAGTTATTGCATATATATGCATTAGTTTAAAAACATTTCTCACACATAATGACATAATCTTAAATAAATGTATTAAGCACCCCTCTTGTATAGAAGTGAGGCTAGCAAGGCAAATTCATTTTTGAGAAGAAAGAAGAAAACTGACATATTGTAAAGGTGAATTCACTAGACAATATCTATGGCCCTTACAAGATATGATATGTTGTTGAATGCTAGTTTTGTTGTGCTAATTTCAACTTCAGAATTAAAAAAAAAAAAAAATTGCTCAACATTTACTTCACGTGCATAGGTTTCCTTATGGTGTTTGTGAATGTAACAAGTAATTTTGTCAAGTTTTATGTCAAATTCATGAGAAAAATAGCATGTAAATAAAATGTTGAACAACAACAAACAAATATACAACAAACCATCAAAATGAACACTTAACACAATGTTTTGATGAAGGATTTCACCCCTCCTTGTTATATCTCCTTGGTCCAGCTTCCATGTCTTGGGCCTCTATATTAGCTCAAAATAGCAAAAGTGTTGTTTACAATGCTCTACTACTTCTTAGACTCGCTTCAATGTGCTCAGAACATTGAAATCCTCTAGGAATGACTCTTTATGAGCCAAAATTGGTCAAATTTTGCAAAAGTTATGGCTTCTTTAGTTTTCCCTAGGAAAACTCCACCAAATCTGGAGAAACTCTAGCTAGCCCCACCAAAATTGGAGCAACGCCGGATTTATTGGGCCTACTAAAATTGCCACCAACTTAATCCACAATTAATTCAGGGATAAGCCTATTTTGATTACCACTAATCCCTACTTAGCACGTTAAGCATGCGGTTAGAGTTAAGCGTTGGCTCTTGATTACAATGTAAAGTCATATGCGGAGGGGGCTGGCCCTCTCTTCCTCCAATCCACCATGTGCTACCCTTTCAATAGAAAGTGTGAACATAGTTTGTTAAGTGATATGGTCGACTCCACTGACCTTCCAAATAACATTTTGTCACTACGCGCCAATTCTGCTAAGCCCTTGGGGAGGGACACGTGGTGGCCTTCGGTCTTGCAAATGTCACCTTCACATTGGTCCTCCGAGGGCCTAATAAGAAAAAGCCAACACATCAAACCATCAACCAATCAAAAAGTGCCACCTGGTATGAACTCACTGGCCATTGACCCAAATTTTGACCTGCATAGTCACTTGTCATGTCAGCAGTATGAATTGCTGACTGGGCAGTGACTGTAATTTTTTTTTGTTGTTGCAAAATTCTTCTATTTGGCAAAGTGGACAAAAGTCTCTATATTTCTCATACAAGCTCCATTTTGAGTGAAATGAGTTGCGTTGGGATCGTATCACTGAGACGGATGTAGTCATTTAGGTTTTGAGCGATTATGAGAACTTTGATTTTTGAGCTAAATACTGATCACCTGATCAACATATGACTAAGACACTAACAAATCACATTCATCCTTAATAATATAGCATGAGAAAATGTTTTGATGTCCTCAATAGTAGAATCTGGAAATTTGATAGGAGTTTCATCTGCAACGTAAACATGCTTAAATTTTGTAAGTTGCTTGAACTGCATTAGCACAACACTTTCATCACATTGTATCATGATCCTATCGGTCATATTGTTGTAACTACTATGGTTTATAGCTGAAATAGTGGCCTCTATGATACTAAGGTTCATTGCCAATGTTATAACTCATGCATTCTATGAAAAAAAGCAAGCAAGAGGATAAAGTTTATAGTATATATCGTTTTCATTGATTTCATGAACTATTTGAGATGTAACTCCTTGGATTATTAATGAGATTGAAGAATTGTATCTACATTTTGATGATGACATGAACATTTCCTTGACTCTGTGAAAATTCCAAAAAGGTAGACATGTTCATGTATTTCCTCACATTAGCTTCTATAAGAATCCCTAAAAGATATAGTCGTCTATATTAAAGGGGTTGTAAATGTTTCTGGCATAGTCCAAGGAATTCATATCAGAATATTACATCAGTTTCCCTTTAAAACCACAATAAAATGAATAATGTATGTTGTGCAAGATTTTAACTCCATGAACCTATTATATTTTAACAATGCTAAAGTTCTCAATTATTATTGATAGAAAGAGGGAGAAGTTAACAATGTACAATCATTTGAGGACAATTTAAATGATTACACTTTTGAAACTTTGGAAATTAAAAGGTGATCTAGGAAAAAAATTTCTATTATTTTCACTGATTCAATCAGCTTGGATCAAACTTATGTCTCAAGCTTTGAATTTCATTCCATGTGAGATCAAACGTGAAGATGCCTAGTTTTTTTATCTGGGGTATCTAGCACCATTTTGTTGATTTTTGGTACTGTTGTTAGGCGATATGGATAAAACACTAAATTTGATAAGATAATTATTCCTATCATAAATTTTGGTGATTCCCTATAGATAAGAACACCATTTTTAGTTATTTGAACAATGCAACCAACGTATTCAACTCCATCTCTTATGTCAGCTTGATAGGCAATATCCATACAACTTGGGTAGTCACCGCTAGCTCCATTGTGAGAAATTTTTAATGTTTTTCCTAGAAACACTAGTTGAAGCACAACTAGTGTTAGTAGTTCATGTACAATACTCCAAATTTTCTATATTTCTAGCATAAGCTATATGAGAGAGCTAAAAGGCACAGGTAAAAAATGACTAACAAGCAAGCAGGATATGAAGTGAATTGTGCACCTGCTTTGGAGGACATAATAAAATTTCTCTAAGATTGCAATCTATATTTTCATTAATCCACATAAATCCAATTAGTTTATAGTTATAAGAAACTTTATCAACAAAGAAATATATTCAAAAAAGAGATATATACTTGTTGTTAAAATAAATGTTCTGGCCTTGAAAGACATAAGAAGAATTATAGACCTACATACAAATTGGTGGAGGTTAAGTAGAAATAAATCCATACCTATAGCCTCTGATGATGTTACAGAGAAATCCATTAGGATTCCATCAACTATGAAATTCCCATTGTCCACAAACTAACACTACAAGGAAAATACCCTCTAGTGGAGGTTTTTGCGGAAGCCCCTATAAAAATAGCCCAAAAGTCTGTTTGTAGCAGAGGTCACTATTAGAGTTGGGGAGGCAGATGCTTTTTAATAGTGCATATTTAGTACACTTATGCACACCAGTGCGTTACTATACATATATGCACTATTGCCTAATAGCAAATGGTGAATCGTGGCAAATTTATTTTTTATAAAAATAAAAATAATGGTATGCTAAGTATTAAAAATGCATCGTTGCATATACTACTTGATAGCACCAGAAAAAATGTTAAATTTTAAAAAAATTCGGTTGCAAAATTCTTTTTTCCCCGTTCAGTGGTATGCTTTGATGATGACTCGATGCTAAACAAGTACACTAACGCCTCGGTGCTACACAATATAGCACACCATTGTGGAATTTTTAACTTCAAAATAGTGGTGTGCTTATTAGATTATACACACCATTGTCGTTAATTGAACTAAAATCCTTGGTGCTTAATAGAGTGTGATGCAACGTCGAAGTATTATTTTTTATACAAACTAAAACAATTGTGCACCACCTACATGTGACATACCTATGCTTACACTACTCGTAACACTTGACAAAGGTTAAATTTAAAAAATGTCGGTTGTAAGATTCTTTTCACCATTTTTGTGCTATATTCCCATAAAGCATAGATGTTGTTTGTGTATTAAAATTCCCCGATGTGTAGCTACCAAGGCACCAATGCTTATACTACTCGATAACATAGAAAAAGGGTTAAATTTTAAAAATATTGATCCTCAAATTCCTTTCACCATTCGGTGCTATATTTCCAAAATGCACTGAGGTTGTTCATGTATTAAAATGCCCTGGTGCATACTTATCAAGAGCACTACTATAGGGTTTTTAATTTTAAAAAATGTGGTGTGCTTGGAAATAATATGTACTGGTGTTGTTACAATAACACACCAAAATAGGGTTAAATAAAAAAACTATTGGTCGTAAATTTCATTTTTACCATTTGTAGTGTTATAGAGCTCTGAAGCACTGGTTCCACTCTTGTCTCACTCAAGCAGCCTGTCACCAGTGCTTCTCTTCATTACCATCCTTCCATCCCATGCTCAGTGCGTGGCTTTCAAATTTTCTCAAATGATGGTGATTTTTTTTTCTCATTTACATGGAAACTCTCCCTCCTTAATGAGCAAATGTCTAGGTAATTTCTATGTTTCTCTCTAGTTTATTTTTTAGAGGATTAGAATTCCAAATTAGGTCAAAAGAATTCATTGTTTTTGAAAAGAAATAAAATTCCTATGTGGTGAGTTCTACAGGTTCAACTCGCACTAGTAGCGGTGCACCTTTTAAATTTACAAGGTGCACCACACTCAAGTGTGTGAACTTAATGCACCACAGCGTTCTTGGTGCATTTGGTAAATTAAAATGCACTAGGAAAAGCTATAATTTTTAGGTCGGTGTGTAGGGTTTTAATTTACTCCCAGTGCGTTGATATTTACCAAACATACCACACACATAATATTAAAAAATATAGCTTAGTGCGTTTGATAACTTGAATGTTTTGTTTCGCTGTGAAAAGGTTATACATATGCATTGGTGTGTAATGTTGTCTCCACACACCACATTGAAAATAAAAAGTAACCTATTTTTTTATGTATGTAACCAAAAGCAGTGCGTCATATGTATGTATGCATTGTTTCCGGTGCTTTCTTGTTTGATCGTACATTGGTTCCTGTGCATGACTATTTTTTGGGCACATCAGGGATGATTTTTTTAATTGAAAGTTATATGTCCATATTTATAAATATATTTTTCATTTAATAAAAAAAATTGTGTTTTATGTATGAGGCTGATGTATTTGATATTCCAATAATGTAGTAGAGACGTCAATAGAGGGAGCAACAACTGGAGCAGTAACAAATGGCAGACCAAATATAATGTGGTCTGACAATTTAAATAGTAAGAGAGGGAGAGAGACTTATACCATTTCCTTATTAGCATAGTGACTCAAGTGCTCTTGAGGAATGTAGGCCTCCTTAAGAACTATGAGGAGGTTACATCCTTAAAGATGCACTCTGGGTTGTTGGCACAACTAATCCATCAGTGGGATGTCCACCAACATTCTTTCCATGTCAATCCTAACATGTGGTATAGGCCCACTGAGGATGACATATATTTTATCATTGGCCTATCCAGGAGACGAGAGGATTTTCCCTAGTTCCCTAATGTCCCCCATAATGTTGCAACAAACATTCAACTTGTCTACTCCCACATATATGTCAAGGGTCATGTAGTGCATCCAACAGATTTTCAGGTGTATAATGGACAACTATGGCTTGCTTCTTTTGGTGCACAGGAGGTTAGCTTCCTCTCACTATTAGTGAGTACCATCACACACTATACTAGTGATGGGAATCAAATTATTTTACCTCTTTTGTTTTATGTCAATTATTTGGTGCATGTGCCATGATGTATCCGATGGTCTGCCTTTTTTTGTCACAAATTTTTAGGTCTTTAGATAGATGCCATGCTATGATACATGGGAGGATGAACTTCCCTTTCACTTTAGAGTTTTTATTTTTATTTTTTGAGAGGTTTCTGGAGACGAGGTATACTTTTGACCGTCACCCTCCTAGGCCAATGACTGAGGTGCCGATGCACATGTGAGGCAAGATGATGCCCAAGAGGGGCCTACTAGAGAATATGATGATCGAGATTCTCTCAACTACCAAAATTAAACAAAATATTTTACTTTTGTGATGTTAGTAGAATTGCATGTGAAAAAGTATGGAAAAGTACATGTGCATGTTTTTAAGAACAGGAAACATTATAATGATAGTCATCAAATCAAAGAACACACACACAATGATAATGGAGTTCACTTAGTGTGAGTTACTTTTCTGGGCTCGGTGTTAAGAGTGGGGAGGACACTTTATTAAATGTTGCAAGATGATGATGTGTACATGGTACATTCTTTGTCATTATAAGGATAAACTCCCTTAACTATAGTGTCATGTCTCTCCACAAGACGTTCTCCTATAAGAAATGACATGTCTCTCCACAAGACACTTTCCTATAAGAAATCTCGCTCATATGGGCCCTCATTTATCATGAAAAGAAAATAAATTCTCACATGACGTGGCAGACAAGTATCCTTCAACATAATGGTAATAAGGATCTCAACAAAAAAATCATCGTCTCAACAAATTAAAAGAAAGACATGGCATCACTACATCATATACCTCCACTTTTGGGGATGGCTTGAAAATGCACAACTCTACTAAATAAATACACTAGACTATTGAATTCATGGTGCGAAATCATGTCTAGTGACTATAAACTCGATCCCTTTTTGACACTCTCAAAATTTGGACCCTCAGGAATCTCAAAGATTCCCCAAAGATTCCTTCTCACTGGTTGACTGGAGTTTTGCTTCTCATATGAAAATTTTGAGTTCACCACTGTGCTCCTTGTGAAAAACTGAGTAATTTGAGTATAAAGTTGGTCTGGTTTTGAAACTGTAAAAAATTGGCCGTTAAGGAATCTTTTAGATTCCTCATGATTCCACAAATATTCCTCTCTACAAGTTGAATGAAGATATAATTCTCAGCTTAGAAAACCTATCATTCCATTAGACTCTTGGTGAAATTCTGGTTTGTTTGAGTATAAAGTTGGCATGATTCTTTCAGTGTGAAAAATTGGCCCCAAGGGAATCTTTTAAATTCATCATGATTCCACAAAGATTTCTCTCTGCATGTTGACTGACAATCTACTACTGAGATTACAAATATGATCTCATCATCGTGCTCCTTTCAAAATTATGAGAAAAATGACTATAAAGTCTGTATCATTATGCCTTTGTCAAAAATCAGCCTCCAAGGGAATCTTTTAGATTCCTTAAGATTCCTTGCTTTAGGGTTCCATATGACCTCATTTTGTATGCCAGCCTCCATCGTCCCCATCAAATGAAAAATTTGGGGTTTTATACAAATTCTTAGGTGGGGTTTTCAAGAAAAGCTAGTTGAGCTTGTTGGAAGAGGTCAAAATTAGCATCGAGGAGGTCGGGCATTCCAACCTTGCCGACCCACATATGTTATGCACTGATATCATAGAGTTCCAATGTTTTTTGGCGGCATTATTGTTTTTGGGGGGCATGCGGTTTATAGTTATAATGGGTTGCCGTTTGGTGGGCTGGCCCCTGGCCGGTGCAAGTTCAAGTCTCACTGGCCCAAAATATGAGGTCGAGATTGTTTTGTTTTATCATATTGAATGGTCTCTGTGGGTTGGCAGGGTTTGATTACCCACCAACCATATTTTATTAACTATATATATATGTGTGTGTGATGGTGTGGGGTAGCGGTGGTGGTAGCCCGCCACCATTTTTTGATATTATTTTTTGTTTTAAAACAAATCGTACAAAAAATTGCTACCAGATTTTTGAGGCAACGAAAAAATTAATGAGGTGACAAATTTTACCATTTCATCTACCAAAATCCATTGTCGATAAGTGCCAAATTGTTGCCTCGTTAGTGGCTGCCAATGGGCCTAGTTTGACCAAAACTTTGACTGGCCAGAACTTTCACATATGAACTCGGATTGAGGTGTCGTTTGCACCATCGGAAATTTTGTGACAAGATATTTGATTTGACCCTAGTTTTGCTTCAACCCAAAATTTTTTATTTTTGAGCTTTTCTAAAGCCACTTTTGAATTTTGAGCATTTCTAGAGCCACCTGGATCATTCCTCCCCATTGAGGATATTTTGGTCCTCTAAAAGCGTAACATAATCTACAACTATTGTGTTACATTGTCTGTACAACAAGTGTCCTAACATGTCACACTTCCTTCTCCTTCACCCCTGTTCTTCGAAGCCATAAGTGATGAACCGACACCTACATCCTCTGCAAACCTATAGTACAATCTTCACAAAGTACATGTTTGATTACATGACCAATCATGACCCAATAATCCCCATATTTTCCAAGAGTTTATAACACACACTCTTTGGTCAAGTTTACATCATAACAGAAACCAATACCCCAACTATCAACAAAAAGGCTAAAAAAATCGTCGTTGCTTTAATATGAGATGGAAAACATATCATCACTTTTACAATTATATCAGAACACATTATTTACAAAATGCGGCTGTGACAATTAACCATATCTAGTAAAACAATCTCTCACTCATCAAAGTGAATGGGCCATCTCCCTGTGGTGGATTTGCTTGTTGAAAATATTTACCAGCTAGTTCTTGCATGAGCGCTTTGTCCTTGAGACACTTATCTGAATGGAGCCTCCAACAAGTGGTTTTTTTTTGTCCGCCTCTATTGCAATGATTGCAAAAAGTCTTATTTCTCCAGACCTTCTAAACCTTCTTACTTCCCTAATGTGGAGAAGGCCTTTCACATCTCATCCTTTTTCTTTGCTACCATTCTCTTCTAACACTCAAAAACCACATGGTTATGTAAGACACAAAAACTACATGGTTTCTATGCCATGCTTTCTGCTCATGATTAAAAATATGCTTGTAATCAAAATGAAATTTAGAATACTGAGACTTTTTATACCTCTCTTGGTTCTCTCTGGTGCAATCTTGGCGATGAGAGATTGCCTTATCTCTTCCTCTGTAATGTGCAGCATCATGGGAAGATTGTGATTTTTTCCAATCATCCTCTTTCCCCGATGGCTTCAATAATATCTTGGAAGCTTCTACTACCTTCGAGCACTCTTCTTTGATGTATTCCTTCTTGGTAAGGAGTCTCAGGTCAGTTCCTAAAATGGGTACCTCAAGGCTTCCAACAGAAATAGTGTCATGTGAAAATGAAACTGAGGAACAATCAATACTGTTTACCTCACTTGTCGATTCTGAAGCCAGTGATGATGGCTTTGCTAAGCCTTCATTGCAATTCAACTCTTCCAAGGCCTCTTGTGTGTCTCATAACTAAAGCTACACTCTATTCTTCTCCTCTTTTTCTTCTCGTAGAAGTCTCCTCAATTCAACATTCTCTGCTTGAAGGCTCTAACTGATCTCCTCTTCCAAATGATGAAAATATGATGAAGAAGATGAATAATCACTAGAATATGGATATGGAGCATCATCCTCTTCTCTTTATTTCTCATGTTCTTTTGTTGCTATCTTCTCCTCATAATCTACATACATTAAATCTACCATGTTGGCCATCTTGTAGAAGGCCTCGTAGAGATATTTGTGATCCTCCATTTTCTTTTTATTGTTGCATATTCAATCTCCGGTTATCATTCACACTCGCAATTCACATCAACAACAAGCCCACTCTGATACCAAACTTGATCTGGATTCTCTTAGCTATTGGAATTAACCAAGATATTTTTCTTCTGTGATGTTAGCATTATTTCATGTGAAAAAGTATGAAAAACCACATGTCCATATTTTTAGGAAGAGGAAACATTATAATGATAGTCATCAAAACAAAGAACACACACACATTGATAACGAAGTTCACCCAGTGTGGGTTACATCTCCGGGCCCAGTGTCAAGAGTGAGGATGCCGCTTCATTAAATACTGTAATATGATGATGAGTACATGGTACATTCTTTGTCATTACAAGGATAAAATCCCTAAACTAGAGTGGCATATATCTCCACAAGACGTTATCCTATAGGAACTCTCACTTATATGGGTCCTCCTTCAGCATGACAAGATAATAAATTCTCACATGATGTGGATGACAAGTATCGTTCAACATAATGGTAACATGGATCTTAACAAAAAAATCACCATCTCAGCAAATCAAAAGAAAGACATGGCATCACTTCATCATATACCTCTACTTTCAGGGATGGCCTGAAAATTCATAGCTCTACTGATGATATCAATTGCATCATTGAATTGGTGGTGCAAAATCATGTCAAATGACCATAAACTTGACCCCTTTCTGACATCGTCAAAATCTGGACAGCCAGGAATATTAAAGATTCCCCAAAGATTCCTTCTCGTTGTTGAATTGAGTTCTTCTGCTCATATTACAATTCTGAGCTCACCATTGCGCTCCTTGTGAAAAAATGAGTCATTTGAGTATAAAGTCAAACTGTTTATGAAACTATAAAAAATAGACTCTTAAGGAATCTTTTAGATTCCTCGTGAATCCACAAAGATTCCTCTCTGCAAGTTGAATGGAGATCCACTTCTCAAATCAGAAAAACGATCATGCCATTAGACTCCTGGAAAAATTCTAGTTCGTTTGCGAATAAAATTGGCATGATTCTATCACGGTGAAAAGTTGGCCCCAAGGGAATCTTTCAGATTCCTCATGATCCCACAAAGATTCCTCTTTCCATGTTGACTGAAGATCTTCTACTCAGATGACAAATATTATCTCACCATCACGCTCCTTGCGAAACTCTGAGAAAAATGACTATACAGTTGGCATCATTATGCCTCTGTAAAAAATCAGCCTCTAAGGGAACCTTTTAGATTTCTCAAGATTCCCTACATCAGGGTTCCATACTACCTCATTTTGCATTCCCACCGCCACCATCCTCCTCAAATGGAAAAGTTAGGGTTTTAAACAAATTCTTGGGCAGATTTGTCAAGGAAAGCCCATTGGGCTTATCGGTAGAAGTCAAAATTGGCATTGAGGTGATCAGGGGTTCCAACCTCGCCAACCCACATATGGTATGCAGCTATATCATGGAGTTTGAATGGTTTTTGGCAACATTATTATTTTTGGGGGGTGTGCAGTTTATGGTTATAATGGGCTGTTGGTTGGCGGGCCGACCCTTGATCGACGAGGGTTCATGTCTCGGCGACCCAAAATATGAGGTCGCGGTCATTTTGTTTTATCATATTGAATGGTCATTGTGGGTTGGTGGGGTTTGACCAACCAACAACCATATATATATGCATATGCGGTGGTGTGGAGTGGCGGGGTTGGTGACCTGCCACCCTTTCTTTAATATTATTTTTTTGTTTTAAAACAAATTGTACAAAAATTTGCCACCAAATTTTTGGGGTCACCGACAAAATTTATGAGGCAAAAAGTTCACCCATTCCAGCCACCGGAATCCATTGCTGATAAGTGCCAAATTCTTGCCTTGTTAATCACTACTAATGGGCTTATTTTGACCAAAAATTTGATTGGCCATAACTTCCACATACGAAATCAAGTTGAGGTGTCATTTTGGTCATTTGAAATCTTGCAACACAAGATTAGATCTAACCCTGATTTCACTTTAATCCAACAACTTTTATTTTTGAGTTTTTCTAGAGCCACTTTTGAATTCTGAGCATTTCTGGAGCCACCTAGATCATCCGGCTAACATTTCTGCTGTGGCACTAGGACTACTAGCCAGTGAAGATGACCACATGTTTGTCTTGGTGTCGTTTCCATGCGCAAGGATGGATTGGATACAGTGTCCCAACATCCCCTTCACACCGGATGATCCTACAGATGATAGAGGTAATATTGGTGTTTTCTGTAAATTAATCTAGTTTCATTTTATTGTCTTAATTAACTAGAATAAAAAATATTCTAGCACATTATTTAATTTTTTTTTTATTAACTTTTATAATGAAATTTTGTCTAATTATTGTTGTGTACTATATATTTTATAAACATCGACAATTTTTTTGGGGACATGCCTCCCCCCCCAACTGGAGGGAGATGCGGAGATGGGCGAGGTCCTGAAGGATGAAGCACATCCTTTGATGCAGAGGGTTATCGAAATTCGGGCAAGTAAGGCTGGTGTCTGATTCATGATGGAGTACTACAATTGAATATCTAGGATTTTGGTTGAGGAGAGAGTCTGACCTGCGAGGGCTAGAGATATCAGGGAATATCCTAGGCTCATAGAGCTCTTCAGGGACTGTCCACATGATATGATGTCTGATGCATAATATAATTGGAGCCACCAGGCTACTGGAAACAAGAAGGGATGGGCATGCAACATATACATCACATGATTCTTCACCTAGTGATACCGCATCGAATCATGATGATGAGGGTGGAGATGTTTTTAGTAGTACTACCCCATCAAATCATGGTCAGGGTGTTAGTGATCCTTTTGGTAGTACTCCACCTCCTCATACTTCACCTCATGATGATCACTTAGTACTAGTGACGATGCGTCATGTTAATCCTGACAGGGTAGACCAACCAACTTCTCCTCCACTTCATAGTTCGACTATTGAGGTAGTACTTGACCATCCATCATGTTCTGCTACAGACTAGGTTGCCATTACTATGTCTAAATTATCAGATATTTTATAGTATTTATTTGACTTCATGCAATTATTTGACTTGTTTGTATATATATATATATATATATATATATACACACACACCAACCACCTTCAACTCCATCTCATAGTTCAACTGTTGAGGAAGTACTTAACCATCCATCGTCTTTTGCTACAGACTAGGTTGCCACTACTATGTCTATTGAATAAGATATTTTATAGCAGTTATTTGACTTCATGCAATTATTTGACTTGTTTGTTAATATATATATATATATATATATATATATATATATTTCATTTTTTTGTTCATGATGTTGTACTTAATTTATATGTTGGTGATGATGTGTATATTGTTAGGTCATTTTAGATATGTTCATTTAATGTGCTTGCAGATATACGTGTATGTGCTAGTAGTTAGTTGACATGAGATTTATATTTGAGGATGTGTGTGGTGATGATGTTAGATTACAATGCTTATGTTTTTTTAGATGTGATCACGATGATGATGCCCTGTTAGATTATTAAATTTATGTGCTAGCTAATGATGTTTATATGTTCTAGAGGTGTATATAATTAGATGATGTTAGCAATTTTGAATGTGTATTTTAGATGATGGTTATGTTTTTTACGTAATTATCATCATGATGTTTATTTTTATGAAATAATATTTATTATAGATAATGTATTAGTGAAGTTATATAAAAATTATATATATGAAATTACACGCAAAACGACTTTAAGGAAATGAAAATATATTTTTATAAATTACAAAGTTTAGTGTTGGGTGTGGAGTCTGATTGTCTTCTTTATTCAAGGGTATCATCACATTAGACCCTAGTTCGTAATGTGGCGACAATGCCACCCGTAAATGTGCGTCGCTAGGTAGGTCACGGGGGGGGGGGGGGGGGGCGATTATTTGGAGCCCCCCTTTGGAGAGGGATCGGGGGTAGTGCCCCCGAAGCTAAAAATAGATGTAAAATTGCCTTCTAAAATGTTGTAATTTCGTAGTCAATCTAGGGCATTCATTAGGCAGAAATCTAACGGTAGAAATTATGTATAATTTAGGGTTTTTTTCCCTAGAAAGAAACCCGTCGCTATATATGAGGGAATTGTAGGTCTGTATTGTGGCTATGTAGATCTGTATTCTGAGTGGGAAAGAGAGAGGAGATTGTGTGAGAGCGAAGAGGGAATTACAACGAATCTGCTGTAGGTTGTATCTCTTCATTTTGCCGGATAATATAATAGGAAGGAATGGTTGTTTCTCTGTGGGCATAGCCCAAATTGGGTGAACCATGTCTATCTGCGTCTCTCTTGTTTTTATGTGTTTTTTGCGTTTATATTTATGCAATATTCTATGTGTTCCATTTCTCTATAATAGATAATTTTCTAGCATTTAGTATGGTTGAACTATAATTGTACAATTACCATAAATATTTTTCTATTGCTTAGAGAGTTCATTCATATTCATTCAAACATAATTAGTAAAATATTTCAATACTCACAAGGAAAAAATAATTAAAGGTAAAATAATTTATCTAGTTCTTAATAAGACAAAAAAGTGTAACTCATTCAATTTCTAATACAAAATATTAATAATAATAAATTATTCAAAAATATAATTTAAACAATGAAAATTAATTACATTATGGTCAATATATATAGAGAGATAAAAAACCACTATAGATCCGTCTTAATCACAGATTTATGAATCACTAAAAGAGAGTAAATCTTTTGACATGTACATCTTTTTTCAAGTTTTGTATTCTAAAAAGAGATTTTCATATAATGAGATTCAATCCCTCTCAACTCTAGGTAGATCCATTGTTAAGATGAATCTATATTGCTTTATAATATTCAATCTATTGTTAAATTAAAAAAAAAAAAAAGTCATAATTTTTTTATAATTAATTTAGATTCAATATAACTTAAAAATATATATTTTAATAAAATTTAATTTATCACTAAAGTTATGAGCATTTCAAGCAATTTAAATTTAATATTTATAGCAACTCTTACCAATTTAAACTAGAAATCGCTCTCTCTAAAGATGAGCATCAAGAAATGTGAAATAAAGCTTGTGAAGTTACTTGTAGTTGGGGATTTTCTCTATTGGAAGTTCTCCCGTAAAGAGACGAGTGAATTTATTTCTACTAATAAAGACATAACATTTTGGTGCTATTTTTGTTCTTTATTTGTTATTGTGATTTTTTTTTTTAACAAATACTATATTTGATTATTTTTTAATGAACAACTCAAGAAATATTATTTTTCCACATACTTACCACAAGATAGTCACTAAAATTCATGTTTTCACATTTCTCCTAGCTAATATTACATCATGTTTATAATGATAAATACATGTCTGCTTTAAATAATTTACGTATAAATACATAAAAATAGATATTTATTTTACATAATCTAAATAGGAAAAAAAATGCATCACCAAGTCTATTAGAAAGTAAAAAAATGGCTCTTAATCACCACCACATTATTTATCATTTAATTATTAGCCACAAAATATTTATTAATTCAAATTTTATTTATATTTACCATTGAAACTAAAAGTCAAAACTCTTCCATTATACATGAAGAAAAAATTAAAACCTCTCATGCATCCATGTAACGCCATTTGTTTCTCTTATGGTCCATAAAAAGATGTAATCAACATTTCATACATGCATAAGATCTCCTTTCAGTTTACATAATGTTGTAAGAATTGAAATTTAAATATAGTAAACATGACTTTACCTTCCATGTCAAGAATTTAATCTTATATATTAATACACAATTTTTTCATTGTTAAAGTCCTCATAGATTTATCACTACATGATTTATATTGATTTTGAAATAAACCTAAAGTAAAAACCTGTGAATTGATTAATAAACCAATAAATATCTAAATCTAGAATAAATCTTCAATGTTGTTTTCAAATTCCCTATTTTGTCAATTTTGTTATATTCTTCTCATTTTACTATTTGATAAGGATTGTCACCGTGAATCCTCATTATCATAGATATTGTACACCATGTTTTAAACTATATTTATATTTATGGAGATATTCTGCATAGTGAAAATAAGTGAGGTTATTTTACCATATTGAAAAAACTTGACGATGGTTGTAGTAGGCATTTTAGTACCCATATATAACACATATATGATTTTTCTTCTCCATTTTCTATCACTTTGTGAGTTATTTTGGATTGATACTCACAATGTCATTTGAGAAAGGAGATAAAATGAGTATTTTCAGACTGATATCTTAATAAAATATAGTTATAAATTGATAAGTCGTGCTTAGAATTACAATATTTTGATCCACCCTGATGTCTATCCAAAGCCTATAGAATATGTCTACTATAAATTAGATTTAAACACATTAAATAAATATGTTAAAAATTTAATTTTTGTATTACAAATTACAAAATTGAGAATACTTAGTTTTAAGTGAAAATGTTTCCATTGCAAAAAAACTTGTAAAAATATTTGTGAATCTTACCAATTACATAATTTAATGCCAACAAGACAAATAATAAAACAATATAATTAGAAAAATAAAGAAAACAAAAACATACAACAATAATATAAATGATGAAATAACACAAGTACATATCACTCTCCATTGTCATCACAATGATTATCTTCCTTGCTTCGCATGATAGCACTGCTATTATCAAAATATGTTTTGATCTAGGGTCATGTACTAATACGAACCACCAATCCCTATCCAAGACATTTAGGTAGAAAAACACTCGGCTGCAGTGTTTTGGGAAAACATAAGGCTCCCTAGCTTCATACCACATCTTTCTAGAGTTGATTGATATCAATCCACTATCACGATATTCATTTACATTATTCTGATCAAAGGTGTCCCACCACTTGCACCTAACAATAACACTTTCGAATAACGAGAAGGCCACTTGAATGATTGATCGTATCTTTTTGACGTAACCTAATGTCCCCTATATTAGGTTTTCACCACAGGGGGCTAGCACAACTAGATTGTTTGAACTCGACTTCCACCTCACAGTCTTGTGTCATGCATCCATCATCAACATCCTCCATGCAAAAATGATGTCCATATGCCCACATAGATGGGAACAAATGCACCTATAAAAAGTGAAAAAATCATAGTGTTGTGTGTTTAATAACTCGAACATAATTAAATATAAAGTATAGATGTTACCATTCAAAGGTGCATTATGAAGTTAAAAATGTACTAAAAGAGATTATTACTGAGTTTCTGCACCTAGTTCCTATGTTTAGAGCATCCTTTTCAACATGCAGATAATGACCAGATGCATCGTATTTCTCTCTGACTTGATAAAAAATCCAACTATTAGGGCATGCCATTGGCATATTTTATTTTAAATGATAAGGATAAGGCATGCTTCTACCATTCAACCGTTTCAATTATTTTCTGTCACTATCTCATTTCCTCCTCTTTTGTTCGTAAAATGCGAGCCACAACTGTGTCACTTCCATATTGTAAATAATGAATTTGTTTATGGCTTCAATTTTTAAATTCATCGATGAAATCAAACCTACATATATACTATGTATGAGATCAAAATATGCATTAATATGAAGTTCAGTGTGAATAGTGACTGTGTAGAAATTTGAACAATGACAAGTCACTTAGTCTTTATAATTCCCCTCTTTCAATTCATTTGGAGAAGCTCCCCTTCTCTTTTTTCTTCATCCCTTTTCTTGTCTTAAATCACCGCACTTGGTGTGTTATCAATCTACTTGATATACTCACTAGCATAATAGAAATACTCACAAAATATGTATCCTTCTTCCATAGAGCCCTCAGGTTTTCCCCTTTTCAAACAAAACTTTTCGATTTCTTCATCTACCTCTCTAAGAAGAATATCCAATGACAAGAAACCACCCTAACTAATTCAACCTCATATACTAGGTGAATTAGAAGATGAACCTGTAAGTCCATGAAACTCATCGACAGTTCCTTCTCAAACATACAAACAATATGAACTATCTCTTGACGCCACTGTGGAATGTTATCTGTATGAATATCCTTTGATGTGATCCATGTAAAAATGCATATAATTTAGATTTTAAACATAGTAGGTCTTATGGGAAGTCATGGTTCACACACCCATGCATGAATAGAGGATAATGACATTGCAAAGTAAATAGTAGATTATACAAAAATTAATTATAAAATATCCCATTGCATAAAAATAATAACAAATAATAAAATCATGTTTTTGAAATACATACTCTTAGAAGGTTCAAATGGTCATGTGATTTCAACCCCGACCAATGGTCTTCCATAGTGAAACACCATTGTAGTGAAGACCCATATAAAGAAGGAACCTTCACACCCATTATAACTTCCTTTTCCAAATAAAGATCATGTTTACTTAAAATCCATGAGACATCACCTTCTTTGAAAGAACAAGAGAGACCATCCTCTCCTCTAGTTTCTTGTCTTGGCCAATGTTTCTTTTTAGTTTTTGAAGAAATAAGATATCTCCTAACATCGAACATGTCATTTTCTTTTAATGATACATGCCTCCATAAATAATATTAAACATTTTAAATATATACATGGGATCTAGTAAGTGGGAAATCTTAAGATGCTTCCAATATGGGAGCTCATAAAATACATATTTCCTTTTCATCCCAATGGGAAAATTCTTAACGTAGATGTTGAAGAATTATGGATCAATGAACATAGGCTCCCCATTGGAATCAAACATTTCTGCAAACTCCTTCTTCTCTCTCTCATATCCTCTAATCCATTTAGCTTCTATCATTATTGTAGGCCTTTGTGTTCTCTTAGGTTTACCATTGAAAGTGGGTGTTTCTCTTCTGAAAGGTGTTATTATGGGAGCAATACCCTGGAGTAGTCACACACTTCCTTTTGTAGGTGGTCAGGCCACCTAGCCTTTAGAGAAGGTCCACAACTTATACATCCATAATACCCTTTTATTACAAGAACTGCAAAATTACTGTATAGGGAATGTTAGCGATCGTGAAGATCAAAAAAATTGTAGTGAATTAAATTAATATGCGAAACATTATTGTTGCATATATAAACAAATCAATAAACATGAAATTTACCAGAGAAAACACCTAAGCCTAGATAATCATGTATTGTGTAATCACATATGCCATACAACGTAAAACTCCTCTCTATTACAATGGCTCTTGATATGTCGTATGCATGTATCCCTTCCCATAATTCCTTCAATTCATCTACCAATGGTTGTAAGTGGACATTCATATTCTTCACTTGTCTTCTACCAAGGACTATGAGAGCCAACATAAGATGTTCATTCTTCATGAAAAACCATGGGGGGATATTGTTATTGATCACTACTACATGTCAAACATAATAGTTGGTGTTTTGGAGAGAATATGGGTTGATGCCATCCATGGCTATGCTGAATCGTAGACTTCGTATTTCATCCTTGAACTTTCCAGGCCATGTATCCTCTATATGCTTCATGGCTATTGAATCTATTGGGATTCACATAACTCTTGACTAACTTCAGTGTGAGGCATGCCATCCTTAAAACATAGCCAATTTTTTGGAATGAAAGAGACTTTGAATCCTTGGGATTATAAGCATGTGCCTTAAAATATTATGAGGAAGACCATGTGATTTATCCAAAAAGAAATAAAAAAAAATATGGTACCTATTAGAAAATTATATATTATATAGCAATGGAACACATAAAAATTATTGCAGAAATATAAACACAAAAAATGCATAAAACAAGAGAGACATAGATATACGTGGTTCACTTAATTTGGGCTACATCCACAGAGAAACAACCAGTCCTTCCTTTTATTTTATCTAGCAAAATGAAGAGTTACAACCTACAACAGATCCACTGTAATTCGTTCTTCACTCTCACACAATCTCCTCTCCCTTTCTCGCTCAGAATACACATCTACATAGTCGCAATATAATTCCCTCATATATAGAAAGGGGTTTCATTCTAGGGAAAAAAAACCCCTAACTTAAACATGACTTCTACCGTTAGATTTCTACCTAATGAATGACCCAGATTGACTACAAAATTACAACATTTTACAAGGAAATTTATATCTATTTTTAGCTTTGGGGGCACTGCCCCAATTCCCCACCAGGGTGGGTTCTAAAGAATCATCCTTACCCCCTGGAGGTGGGCATAAACGGGTGGATTTTCCGCCCCATTACGAACTGGGGTCCAATTCGGTGATACCTTTGAATAAAGAAGATAATTAGGCTCCACACCCAACAATCTCCCACTTAGAGACTGATTATAACAACTCCACTGCTGCTTCATTTGATCAACAATGACTCCACTTTGGAATTGTTTGTTTCTCATCTTCATCATCATACTTGAAGACCAATTGAAACCGAGAAGAATCTCAGTTTCTCCTTGGTTACAATTTTTGTTAACATATCTATAGGATTTTGGCTAGTGTGTACATTTTCCAGCTTCAACTGTCCATCTTCAAACACTAATCGTATGAAGTGGTAC
This sequence comes from Pinus taeda, assembly GCA_000404065.3. Classification (NCBI taxonomy): domain Eukaryota; kingdom Viridiplantae; phylum Streptophyta; class Pinopsida; order Pinales; family Pinaceae; genus Pinus; species Pinus taeda. The sequence goes on from APFE030867606.1 coordinate 144,471, forward strand.
TTGAGTTGTATATGTTTAGTCTTGGAATAAAATGAAGATTTCTTTGCAAGATGTATGACAATCTGATTGTCATTGTATAACCTGCCCAACTCCTGCTTCTTACCCAATTCATCCCGAAACCTTTGTAACCAAATCATTTCTTTACTAGCTTCTGTAACAGCAACATACCTTGCTTCCATCATTGAGAGTGAAACAACACTTTGCAGTTTTGAAACCCAACTGACAGTTTTTCCACCTATAGTAAACACATACCCTGTGGTGCTCCTCCTATTATCTCTATCACCAGCCATATTTGCATCAACATATCTCTGTAGAGCAATGTTTGAACCACAAAAGCATAATAATTTATTTTTGGTACCTCGCAAATACCCGAGAATTCAATTCAACACCATCCAATGTTCTTTTCCTGGATTGTTCGTGTACCTGCTTACAACTCCCACTGCATGTGCAATATCAGGCCTTGTGCAGATCATTGCACACATGAAGCTTTGAAATGCTCATGCATATGAAAATTTAGACATATAAGCCATTTTTGCCCAAGTCTTGGGCCACACCTTCTTACTTAGTTTGAAATGGCTATCCAAAGGTATACTAACTAGTTTTGCATTCTGCATATTAAATCTTTTCAACACCTTTTGTATGTACTCACTCTAAGACAATGTTAATTTTATATTCTTCCTATCTCTAGTTATTCTCATACCAAGGATTTGTTTTGCACTACCCAAATCCTTTATTGCAAATTAGTTTGCCAATTTTCTTTTGAGCACATTTATTTCCTACATGTTAGAACCTACAACAAGCATGTAATCTACATACAATAACAATATAATATAACTGCCATCATTTTGCCTTTTGAGATAAACAAAATGATCATAGTGACATCTAGTATAACCTTGTTCAAACATAAGCCTGTCAAATTTTAGATACCATTGCCTTGGAGCTAGTTTTAAGCCATACAAGCTCTTCTTCAACATGCACACTAGTTTATCCTTCCATTTTACCTCATATCCTTGTGGCTGTTGCATCTATATCTATTCCTCCAAATCCCCACAGAGAAAGGTTGTCTTTATATCTAACTGCTCAAGATGAAAATCTTCAGCTGCTACTAGATTTAAAATAGTTCTGATTAAAGTCATTTTAACAACAGGAGAAAATATCTCATCAAAGTCTATACCCTTTTTCTGTGCAAACCCCTTCACCACAAGTCTAGCTTTATACCTTTTTCTACCTTCATCTTCTTGCTTCAACCTATAAACCCATTTATTTTGCAATGTTGTTTTACCTATAGGCAACCTGACTAAGTCCCAAGTCTAGTTATGTAATAAGGAGTCCATCTCTTCTTTCATGGCTTGCTCCCACTTCTTCCTGGTTTCTACCTGCACTACTTCTTCATAACTCTTTAGTTCACCAGAATCAGTCAACAATACATAATATAATGAAGGAGAGTATTGCTCAAGGGGTCTACTTATCCTGGTAGATCTTATAATATTTCTTTTAGGTGTTTGAGGTGCTTGTTGTTGTTCTTGTTGTTTTTGTGGTTGTTGATCATTATGATTTTCATGCACCTTCACCTTTTCTATGATCACATCAAGCACTATGTATTCTCTATTTTCTTTTTCTTGTTCCTTTTCCTGCATCTGATCCTTATACAAAAACTTTTCATTGAATATGACATCTTTTCTCTTAATTATTTTTTGTTTTTCATAAAAGCGATAACCAAAATCATTAACACCATATCCAATAAAGGTATATTCCTTTGATTTTGCCTCAAGCTTTGTCCTATTTTATTTATTAATGTGGACTAAAGGATTCACAACCAAAAGTCTTTAAAAATGAGTAGTTTACCATTTTACCTATCCATGCCTCCTCTGGAATACCACCATCCAAGGAACTTGAAGGCCCTCTATTTATTAGATAAACAAAAATATCTACATCATTTGCCCAAAATTGTAAGGCAATCCTGAATGCAATCTCATGCACCTTGAACGCTCCATGATTGTCCTGTTCATCCTTTCTAACACACCATTTTCTTGTGGTGTTCCTGGAATTGTCTGCTCTTTGCTAATTCCATTATCTGAACAATACCTACCAAACTCTTTGCTGCAATATTCACCTCCATTGTCTGATCTGAGACACTTCAACATTTTTCCTGTCTCATTTTCAACCAAAGCTTTCCTTTTCTTGAAAGTATCAAATACATCAGACGTATTTCGAATACAATAAATCCAAGTTTTTCTGGTTGCATCATCAATAAAAGTAACATAATAACGAGAGCCACCGAGAGATGATACCTGAGCAGGTCCCCATACATTTGTATGCACAAGCTCTAATTTTTCGCTCTCCTTTTCTTTCCCAACTTTGAGGAATCTAACTCTCTTCTATTTTCCATAAACACAATTCTCACATAATTCCAAATCAACATGCTTCAAACCTGGCAACATATTTCTTGAGTGAAGAATTTGCATCCCCTTCTCATTCATGTGCCCAAGCCTATAATGCCACAATGTTGTATCCTCTCTTGTAGAGGTTAAAGCATTAACATAATTAGAAATATCATTGCATAAATACAATGTACCAACCTTTTCTCCTTTTGCTATCACCAAGGCTCCTTTAGTGACCTTCTAGGTTTTATCTGTAAAAGTAGTTACACAACCATCACCTCCAAACTACCCTATTGAAATTAGAATTTTCTTCAGATCTGGAAAATGCCTTACCTCTTTCAATAGCCATTGATTTCCATTATGTTGTTTTATGAAAATTGTACCCATTCCAATGATTTTACAGGGTTTATCATCACTCAATCGAACCTGTCCAAAATCTCCTTGAACATAATCATGAAAATGTTTCCTATTAGGTGTGGCATGGAATGATGCCCTTGAATCTACCACCCGACATCAATAATATTTTCTAATGAAAGAATCAAAGCATCTTGCAAAACATCACCTGTCACATTCACTTCATGATTGTTTTCTTGTTGAGTGTCTCCCTCTTTTCCCTTCTGAGACTTGCAGTCTTTCTTCAGGTGTCCTTTCTTCACACATTTCCATCACACTATCCCTGATCTAGAATTGGATCTGCCTTTCCTTGACTTATTGCAATATCCTGGGCTCTTTCCTCTTTCCATTTTCTTCCCCTAGTCTCTGCAGTCAAAGCATTAGCTCATGTCTCACCCGAGCTTTTCCGTTGCATTTACTCGCTAAGGATTGCATTGACAACAATGCAAAACTTTAAAGTACTAGATCTAGAGACAAAGTTATTAATGGCCATAACTAAACCATTCCAACTTTCTGGAAATAAGCATAGAAATAATAGAGCCCTAACTTCATCATCAAAAGTTACCCCTACAAAACTTAACTGACTGGTAACTATATTAAATTCATTTAAATGATCAACAACTGATCCACCTTTTGAAATCTTCATATTAAATAAATGCTTCATAAGAAATATCTTATTTGAGGTTGAGGGTTTTTCATATAGTTTGGCCAATGCTGACAGTAAACCATCTATTGTCGTTTCCTTTGAAACATTAAAGGATACCAATGCTACTAGGCATAGCCGTATTGTTCCAAGTGTCTTTCTGTCGAGAATATTCCATTTTGTGTCTGTCATACTCATTGGCTTCTTTGTCTTTCCACTCAATGGTAGGTACAGATATTTCTGATACAAGTAATCTTCCATCTGCATTTTCCACACCTGGTAGTTTTGGCCGTTAAATTTTCGACCCTAAACCTACCATCTTTTGCCATTACTCCCACTCAAACTAAGAACCCTTCCCTCCTGTGAGTTTATCAGCCAAATAGACCTTGAGCCTTGATACCAGTTGTTAGAAAATTATATAGTACAGAGCAATGAAACACATAAAAAATATTACAAAAATATAAACATAGACAACACATAAAACAAGAGAGACACAGATATACGTGGTTCACCCAATTTGGGCTATGTCCATGGAGAAATAGCCAATCCTTCCTTTTATTTTATCCAACAAAATGAAGAGATACAACCTACAACAAATCCACTATAATTTGCTCTTCTCTCTCACATAATCTCCTCTCTCTTTCTCGCTCAGAATACACATCTACATGGTTGTAATACAATGCCCTCATACATAGCGAGGGGTTTCCTTCTAGGGAAAAAAACCTTAAATTAAACATAGCCTTTACCATTAGATTTACGCTTAATGAATGACCCAGATTGACTACGAAATTACAACATTTTACAAGGAAATTTTACAACTAATTTTAGCTTTGGAGGGGGTTCTAAAGAATCGTCATTGTTCCCCCTAGTGGCGGGCATAATCAGGTGGTGTTTCCGCCCCATTACGATTTTGGGTCCAAAGCGATGATACCTTTGAATAAATAAGATAATTAGGATCAACACCCAAAAATACCTGTCATGCCCACTTTCCATGCATATCTCTTTTTCTGCATATTCTGCTCTATATAGAATATAATCATTTGGACATGCATGATACTATATGTACTCAACACCTAACATTTTCAACAATTGCGTTTCCTCTTCACAGCTACCTGAAAATACATTATCACTTGTACGAACCTTATGTATGAATAACCTATAGTTGGTGGGAAATATAAATATACAATGTCAATGTTTAACGTTCATAAATTGACAATTTTTAATTTTGATTGTGACAAGATTTCTCAAAGTTGTAAGGGAATTGATCAATCATGCAGGTCAATTGCCTCAATATTGTCAAGAAACATGCATTCTACATGCCAAAATTTGATTTCAAGTTGTACATTAACATCGTTTTCCCCAACTGAGTAGGCATTCACTGGCCGCCAAGTCCGAAGAGAGGGGTGGTGAAAACAGATTTCAGTCGGATAAGGTATCAGTGATATGAGCATCATCTCCTGGCTCATCATTTTGGAATGCATCTAACAAGATTTCCTCCATGGTAGTCGTATCCTGTAAGTAATCATCTATACCAAAATCTATTTGATTACCTCCATTGCCAACTTGTGATGAAGAAATACTATTGTTGTAGTCATTCCTAATTAGTGAATCTGGACATAGTGGGAATTGAATAGGTGATTGATTCAACCATTATTTTTATGCTTCCTCTCCGAGTCTTGCTCTTAATGCAACCTTCTCTCTATTTTATCTTGTAGTGGGGTGCATTGGAAGATGGTAGGTGGCTCACTCATCATCACTAGAATCCTAATTTCAAAAAATATTGAACATTCATCAACGATATTAGTAAGCACAATGAAATTGGTTTGTTGAAATTACATTATACTAAACAATTATTACCATTCTTGCTCTAGGGTTGTGGCTAGAAGATTCCATGTTTCAATTGGCAAGGTGAAGGGCTATCCATTTTCATCTACCAACTTGTTGTGATATGCTTCTCCTGAGAAGAGCTTCCGACATTTTTGAAATGGAAGAATATTTTCTGCATCTGAAATCGATTCTGAATCAGGATTCTGCAAAATTGAATATGTTTTTATTCAAATTAACATGGATAAAAAAATTTAATTCAATTAGATAATTGAAATATAAAGAAAATATGAACTTACTGGAGATGGAAAGGGAGAACTCCATGAAGGACTTTGAGAAATATGGAACAAGATGGAATTTGAAGAATTGACTATTTGATATTATGAGATTTTCTCCATGCATTTGAGAAAAAATGGAAATAATTTTTTTTGTACATACCTAAAATTAATTTCAAGAACCATATAACCACAATCTAAATTTCAATATAGTTTTTGATCCATTTTCAAGGATAAGGCGACTTTAAGTGGAAAATATATACTATGAACTATTGTAACTTATGTGGATGTGTCCTAAAGGATAATTTGAGATGAATATGTCATTTTATGTGAAATAAAAAAATTAGATAAGTTTTAAACCCTATCGGTGCTCTTATCAAAATTAACAACACCAATGTATTTAAATAATAAACACACCAATGCATTAACATAATAACCACATCGGTTTCCAGGATTTTGAAAATAAAAAAAGAATTCTATCATATTAGTGCTCTTATAAAACCACAACAATGACACATTTAAATAAAAACCACACTCATCCTTCAAAATAAAAAATGCACTTGTTTCCTAGATTTCAAGAATTAAAAAATGAATTATATCATATCAGTGCTCTTTTGAAATTAATGGCATGATAAGTTTAAATAAAACCTGCATGATGGCATTAAAATAATAGTCGTACTTGTTTTCGGGATTTTGAAAAAAAAAAGTATTCTATCATATCAGTGCTCTTCTAAACAAGACAACACTCATGCGTTTAAATAAAAATAGCATTGATTCACACATTTTTCCAGGATTTCGAAAACAAAAAGGAATTATATCATGTGAGTGCTTTTATAACAATTACCACACTGATACATTTAAATAAAACCACACCATCGCATTAAAATCTTAACCACACTGTATCTGAGATTTAAAAAAAAAAAGGAATTCTATCATGTTGGTTCATTTAAAAAATTTAGCGCACAATTAATTTATCATAATCGGTGTGCTTTACTTGTAAACGCATCAATGTTGCTTACTATCTAGTGCACTGATGTTAGGTTAAAGTGAATTTTTTTTTTTTTTTCAAATTGAAAAACGAGTGGTAATTGATTTTTTGAAATCTAATTTCATAAATTATTTTAAATAGTAATAAGTTATTCACTATTTCATTATTTTTCCCAAACTTTCAAGGGAAAGATTTGCAAGAGAGACATATTGGGAGCACTGTGCATCAGAAAAATACTTTGGAACAACAAAACTATTTAAAAGATCAGATTTTGAATGGTATGGTGATTCACTCAAAACCTTGCATAGTAAAATTTTTAAATTTTATTGTCGATTTTACTAATACACATTTTTACAATTTTTGTAAAGTTTAACTAAAAGAGAGATCTTTTGCAAGAAAGATATATTGGGAACACTATGGAGCAACAAAATATTTTGGAATTGCAGAAAGATCATCATTTCAAAGGTATGGTGATTCACTCAAAACGATGCATAGAAAAACAAAAAAACAAAAAATCCAATATTTACCTTAAACCCTCGCTTCTTCTTGCTTATGTGACTGCAAAATTTCACCATAGGATTTAACTCCCTCTACCATTTCACAATTAGGGCTTTTCATTTTAGGCATTTCAAATTAAATGTGTTTATGTATTTACTATATATAGGGCATTTTACATTTAAAGTACGAGGTCCACTTATTGAGTTAGATCCAAACCCTGTCGGCCCTGTTTGTTTTTTTTAAATGATGTTTGTTTCATGGTGTGCCTTATGTAATATAATGCATTGGTGTTGGCAATGCTTTAATGTTACATATTACATAGAATCCTTTTGGCCCTGTCCCTTTAAAAAAAAAAAATTGTATGTTTATTAGTGTGCCTAGTGTAATATAATGCACTAACTCGCCTATGCCAAATAACATTGTTAAGTGACTTATATTTAATTTTTAATTTTTTCATTTTTTAATGTGATGGCAGTGATTTTATCATTACAAATCATAATGACATAATTTAAAATCATTTAAAAAAAATTATTTTCACTGCCAATGTTGAAAAATTAAATGCCCAGTGCATTTAGTAGAATAAACGCACTGAGGCATCTACTCAAATAATCGCACCAATTACCAGAGTTCTTTTTGGCTTAAAATTATTTGATTTATGTATAAAATATATTTAATGACTTATGTACTGAATGGTACAAGTTGTATATTGATAAAAAAAATGTCTAAGAAGTTGTCAAGTAACAAAAATATTGATTGACATAATGATAACACATCCAAAAAATAGAAAAGATAAATTCTTTGTAAATTCTTTACAAAATTAATATGTTTGAACTATATGTAAGTTTAACTAATACGTATTGGTTAGTGTGTGTCATGCATAGCCATAAAATGAAGAAGGTTGATACGATTATTTCTAATCTAAGTGTAGAAGAGCATAAGAGTTTGATAGAAAAATTGTAGAAGGATGAATTTGGTGAATGAAAAATACTATTCAATATGAGTTTTTTTTTTTGAATTTTCATTAATAATATACTTAAGAATATTAGATAGCATGCTTCAAAAATCTATTAATTCATATATGTTTAATGTTCTATAGGGAGCAACAATGAAGGAAAATATTGATGTTGTTCTAAGAAAAGAAAAATTATAGAACATGTAAATGACGATGAATTAGTCCTTAGCTCATCTGGAGTGGTGCTTGGAGGTTAATGAAAGGGGGGAATTTTTTTACAAAACTATGAGGGAAGTAGTGGAATGAATGTATAGACGCACTTTCCACTTACAATACAAAAATCAATCCAATGATTCCGAGAACCAAGTTATATTCAAACTACATGAATCATTTCCAAATCAATGATTAATGAGACCTGTTAGACTTGCAATAACAAAAAAAAAAATCATTCAAATGGTAATATTCCTAATTAAAATGATTTTCTAGAATTACATCAAGCCATACATTTATTCATATCAAATTTGTTATATTTAGTTTTCATATATCAATATAAAAATGGTCTATTATTTTTTCAGAAAGATTATGAAAGATTATGAAAATCCCAAAGGATCAATGAGCTGATATGTGAAACATGCCAGTAAGAATGTCCAAAACAATGTACAAGGAAATGGTCAAATAAATGGCCATATTTGCATCATAGGAGGATCCATCTCAACAACAACGTGCTTAAAATGTATGTAATCATTGACTTTGTACGTATAAAAAAACATTTTACCATTAAATATTAATTTTCAAGTATTTTCTTGTAGAAAATAAAACAAAATGGAATTCATTCAACACACAAAATAGGAAAACAAGGAAGAAAATTGTTGATATCAAAGTTTGTGAGTAATTGTTAATATCTCCTTATAACAAATAGGTGCTAACATACAAAGAATAACCATCAGAAGAATTCTTTGACATTGGGTTAAATATGGGTTGTGAGTATATGTTGGCATATCAAAAATTAAATGTGTAATTTGTAGTTATCTATATTGTTTTACTTCTTTGATTTATAATTAATAGAACAAAAAAATTCTCTATATTAAATTTATGATTTATAATGGGATATAAAACTTGCAGGAAACAAATTATGGAACTATGCCAATAGGAGAGTTATTGCAACAAGGCACGAGACTTGGTTTTGAAACCATGTGTAGAGTTCATGATTCACTTCTTGCCATGGTATATTACTATTCAATTTACATTGATGTATATTTTTTATTTCAATTTTCTCTATTCTTACCAATGTAGATACACTCATTACGCTTTATTTTTATGTTAGCGGATGGAACATGATCAAGAATACAAAAACAATCGATAAAATCAATAAAAAATTCATCTAAATAACCCAAGTCATGGAAGTAGCTGAAGCACTAATAATAGTTCCAACGAAGAATGATGATCTATTTGGATATCAATGCAAGTTTTTGTATTTTTTGAAATAATTGTCTATGAAAATCAAATATTTTGTTTAATGTAATGGACATAGTGTCCCAATTGAAAGACAAGGGGTTACAAATAACTATCCCATTTTGTATGAAAAAGAATCTCTTATTGATATATAATAAACTACATTTTAATTTATTCTATTGTGTTATCCAATGGCGTTGTGAAATTTTACACCACTGATTAAATATATGGATGATTAAATATTATAATGAAAAGATGCAAAATTTGATGATATAACAAATTAATTCAAACATCATATACAAATGCACTAATCAAAAATTAATTTATATGAATATTGTTATTATATACATGTCAATTTTTAATGAATAACATATCTAAAAAATCACAATAATTGCACTATCACAGGTCGATGTTTCTAAAAAGAAGAGAAAATCTCTTACAAAATACCAGTGCGTCTATAATATAAGCACACACCAGTGTGTTATTTTATCTAAAAATGTCGTTAAAACAAGGTTTTGCATGGCCAATGCCTTTTCTGAAAATGACAACTGTAGAAATTTTGAATAATTTAACACATATTCAACAAAGATTATCCTGATCATGTACTATTGCGGAAAACATACACAATACATAAGCTCCTCTACATTGATCATCAATATAGCAGCATCAATAACAATAAAACATCAAGAGCAT
>APFE030867607.1:0-13098 GCA_000404065.3 Pinus taeda
GTGAATGTATGGTGTTGCCCTACCTTAAGGGTTTGATAATAAAGATTCATTTCATATTATTTCTGGGTTTATTTGCATAATCTTATATTTTCATATCAGATCTATAATATTTCTGGGTTAGATATACAACAAGTGGTATCAGAGCTATATGAAACTGGGCTAGATCTACAAAAGTGTTAGATATATAACAAGTGGTATCAGAGCACTTTCTTGGGCACAAAAGTGGAGATTTTTTTTTTACTTTTTGCAGGGTTTCAAGGGCGGCGAGTTTGCAGATCAGATCTGTACATTTTGGTTCAATATCTATAAAATCTGATTACATATCTTTATTCTTTGTGAAAAAATAGCCGATTTCAAAAAAAAATCGGTCAAATAGGAGTCTGGATGAAGGAAATATCGCTGATTTAAAAATCAGTGGGGTTGCAGATAATTTTTCAGGGCAGCGAGTTTGCAGCGCAGATCTAGACGTCCTAGTGCAAGATATACAAGATCTAATTGCATATCTGGCATCTTTGTGAAAAAACACCTAATTTCAAAAAAAAAAATCAGTCGAATCGGAGTCCGGATGAGGGAGATATCGCTGATTTAAAATCAGCACTTTTTTCAGAAATTTTGGATGACGACGGGAGAGTAGCAGCGCAGATCTAGAATTCTAGTACCTAGATCAGGATTTCTATCACATGGGAAAATGCAGAATGGTTGTTACATTTCCAAAAACGGGTTATAATAGATATTTAGAGCAATATTGATGAAACTGTGACATTTTCAAATTTTCGCCAAGTAAGTGGATTTTTTCAAACCTTCATGGCTTCTAGCAAGGAAATTTTTACAGGAAAAGATGATGATCCGACTATTGAAGAATTCATAAAGGAAATAAAGCGTATGTTTAAGACATATTGGAGGGGTAAATGTGGTTATTTTTAATAGACGCGGCTTCCACATGGTGGTGGAAATCACTTGACCACAAGCAGTTGACCAAACTTTCAGATGCAGAATTTGAAAAAATCCTTTTGGACAAATGGTCTCGGGCTACGAAAAAGGAGAATGAAACACATAAGGGGCTATTTCCTACTGGTATATCCTTATTACAGGTTCATGGATTGATTCAGAAAGAGAAGATCATTGTTTCTATAAATCCTAGTTGCAAGCATAACTTTATCAGTGTTAATTTGGCAAAAAAATTGCAAGTCCCAGCAAAACAAATTGAACATACACAGGTTGATAATAAGGATGTTCAAGTGTACAAGGAATTGAAGATTTCTATGGATAAATATGTGTTGCATGGTGATTTTTATGCTTCAGATATGGATAATATGGATGTTGTTTTGGGATATCCTTAGATGGAATCCGTGGGTACTATCAATATTAATATACAGAAGAAATTCCTGAAGCTATGGTATAAAAAGAAGAAAATTACATTACAGGATATTTCCATCCATAAACAGGTAGAGCACAAGGAGGCTGAAGCAGAAGATGTTCAAGGGACTGACATATCAGATGATGAGCCTTTGATGATCGACAATCAAACACAAATAGAAACTGCAGAAGGAAAGTTTACAAGTGATGATACATCAGAGGAAGGCTCAGTGGCTGAAGTCATATTGAAAAAGAAGACACCACAACAGGCACCACAGCAGGGTGAAGTCAAGTAAAAGCCATCGTGGGTTAAAACTTCAACATATCATCACCCACATCACCCCGCAAGACAACCATCAAGATGAAAACCAAAGAGTCACATTATGGATACAAAGGAGAGACAATCCACCTACTACACATCAACAAGAAGAGCAGCCACGGTCAACTTCCATCTCAAGCGACCGAGGCACCAGCGAGATCGAGGGTTCACCTTTCTCTTGGATGGCTAGATGCACGTGCATGGTATCAGTGGACTACTCTTTTGAGTAGATCTTATTATTTGTGTTCTTCCCATGTTTCGGGGACGAAACATGCTAAGAGGGGTGGAATGTTATATACCTAGGGGGGGTAATATGGGGTACCGAGGGAGGTACCCAAGGTAATAATGTAATAATGGGATGGGCCATAGTAATAAATAAGGTGGTTAACCCATGTCCTGTAAGGGACCACAAGTAGTTAATAATAATGTAAGGGGCCCATGGTATTAGTTGATGGTATGAGGAAACCATGGTAATGATGCATGGTATTGTATGTATGAGTCCTATATAGAGGCTAGAGACTTCACATGGAGAGGATATGAAGAGAAGTATTCTTGTATGAACAGGCATATGGTTTGTGGAGTGTTCTGCTTCCTTAAGGAGTGAATGTATGGTGTTGCCCTACCTTAAGGGTTTGATAATAAAGATTCATTTCATATTATTTCTGGGTTTATTTGCATAATCTTATATTTTCATATCAGATCTATAATATTTCTGGGTTAGATATACAACAACAATAGTATTAGAAATACCAATTTATTAAATCTATTTCTCTCCCTCTAGTCTCCAATAGTCCTCTACAATATTTGAACTTATGTTGTTACAACAAGTGCTGCAGTAGTGCAAGCTCTATTCTCCATACATAATTTTAAATGAAAAATAAAATCCTCAATAATCCCAGATTTGATATTTTTCTCTCCTTTCACCTACAACTCTAAATCTCTATTACAGTAGTGCTTTTAGAATTCCAAAATTGCAGAGGAGAGAAGCCCTTAATACATCCTATAATATGTTATTTATAATATTTACAAAAGAATTCTCAACAAGAAAATTTGTTGAAGAAGAAATCTACTCCATTAATTTTCATTGGCCCAAAATTTCATTCTCCTATTTCTGGAGTGTTCTCATTGATTGAGTTTTTATTATCTTCATCTCTTCATCTGTTTTCCTACCAAATAAAATCAAGACAAAATTAAAATGCAAAAAATAAAATCAAAATGCCAAATTAGAGCTAAAACAAATCCACTCAAAATTTAATTACATAATTAAAATAAAATAAATATGAGCTTTCTATTGATGTCTGTGAATATTTTATTGGCCAAGGAGAACATAGGCGAATGAATATGCACTGAAAAGAAGTTGTGGGCAAATAAAAATGCAAAAAATTAAACTCAGAAAATAATTTTGTTAAAAATTTGGAGCTTGATCTTCTGTTGGATTTTAGACCTAATAAATGATTAAATCTGTAATTGGAACTACTTCAAAATATTCTTCATAATTTTATCTTTCCAATGACCTGTCGTGGGCCTCATTTGGCCAAGTAAAATTCTATTTATGAGCTTCCAAAGTTGGTATATTAAAACTGCAAGAATTCTGGAATTTCTGTTGCTTAAGTTAAATTTTTTTTTTTTTAAATTAAAATCTAATTTTAAATTAGATACGATTATTAATTATAATACTAGTTAATTGCATCTACATTATAAACTTTATTATTTTACCAAATTAAATTACTAAAAATTTAATCTCAAAAGATTTCAATAATATATTATAATTATTTAAATAAAATATTATATTATTATATGATAATATTATAATACTAATATAATATTATACTATAAAATCCATATTATGCATAAAGTATAAGTGAGGAGGAGGGTGGAAGGTTATGGAGTTATAAGGAGTGGAGTGTGAGAGTTAATGGAGTGTGAGCGTGGAAGGTGGGAGGTTTGTGTAGTGATAAGGGTGGGGTCGGGTGTAGGTGAGGGCGTAGGTGAGGTGACATGAGGGTGAGGTCATGGAGGGATAAGGAGGATCAATTTTATGTTAAAAAACTTAATTCTTTATATAAAATCAAATCACAATTGTATGATTGAAAGTTTTTAAAATAAGTGACAATATGAAATTACGATATATGATATCACAATATCATATTGCAAAATAATTTAATCATTTTTTTTAAATCGCAATTTTTGGATGGAAGAGAAGGGATGTGAAGTGGGGTTCACGTGAATTAACAATCTTATATATTGGACTATAGTTATTTTTCAATTTTGTGGTTTTGGGTTTGGCAATTTGTTTTAAAATAATAAATTGGAGTAAATTAACAAGATCCCAAAACATGTTTTCCTCTGTGGTACAATTTAGTTGGGTCATTTTGTAGGACTGTTAATGAAAAATGAAAGAATTAGTAAAATTTAACTAAGAGTTAATATTTACAATGAATGACTATTTGAATTGCAAAAAATGAAATATCATACATTTATTTACATTTTCTAGTTGAGACGAGAAAATGATCAAACTTCAAAAGAAATCTATTTACAAACCGATTGACCAAATGAGGTGAAACAAATATTGATGGAAAGCTAGTGAAAAGTCGAATTCAATGAAATAATCAAAACCGAAATTTGATGAAAACGAAAAAAATGACAAAATTATAAGACAATTAACTTAAACGAAAATCATAAAGATGCTTAGCCAAAAATTAATAGAAAGGGCCCCCATTATTTGAAGTAAAGGGGGGTGTTGGGTTTTCCCTACAGCATGCCCATATTAATGGAAAATTCAAATCTAGATGTGAGCCTCAAGTTAATGTTTCCCTTGAGCACATGGCCCTATGCAATGTCGAAACATGGACAAGGATTGTCATGTGTTAGCCACATGTAGTTGATGTGGCATTGTAAGTGGGGATAAAAGGTGAAAGGACTTCCACATGGAAATATATGATGATGACATGGCACTTGGAACGGAAAGTACTTTAGAAGATAATAACTTTGCATCTAGAGCTTAGATTTTGATGAAATTTATACCACTAGAAGGATCTTGGCAAGAAGAAGACAGTGGTGTATTAAAGGAGTTTCAATGTGAATAAAAAAAGTGACAATCTATAACACCACCTTCTTAAAATGAGTTAGGGTGTTGGGTATCATGTTATAGATTGGTTGAAAGGATGAAATATGGCATGTTTTGGTAGGGTGCTTCATAACTTATTAGCTAGAGGTTGTTAATAAATGAAGAAGGGGGGAACAGTGCAATAGGAATATAGGTAAATTCTCTAATTGAAGAGGGCTCATTAACAAAAAAAGGTAAAGGGAAATAAATAGAGAATTAGAGGAAGAACATGAAGAAAGAAGAAGACGAGGGTTAAGGTAAATCCTCTCCATATATAGATTATTGTAGCTCACAAATGAATAGAGAGGAAGGAGAATAAGAAAATGATGGAGAGGATCTCAAAGAAGGGTGTCATTTCTCATAAATGAGAAGAATATAGAATGAAAAAGGAAAGAGGAGGATGAATTTTTATCAAGCCAACTAAGTAGAATTGCAAAGACACAGTGTAGAAATAGTGTGAATAAGGAAAGAAACCTAGAGCTACAAAGAAGAAAAACACATATCCACCTTGAGATACTAGGTAGAATCAAAGAGAAGTGAAGATGCCAAAGAGAGGAGAAGAACTTGATTCCAATAGTTGTGTTGCATTGAACCAATTCTCAGTGAAGAAGAAAGGTGATGCTAGTGTCTTTGCTAGGTAAAACTCCAAAGTCATAACAAAAGGCCTTAGCTCCTGGAGAACCAAGTGGAAGAAGAGTCAATAGATTCCATGGGTGAAGAAGAGAAACTATTGTTGACTACAAGTAATAAGTAATTCTTGGCTTTCAAAAGGAGGCATATAAAGTCATTAGGACTAATGATTTTAAGCTTGGAAGTCGCTAAAATGAATGTGTATTTTAAAAAATATACTTAACCTTGTTGTTCGATTGTTTTTATTATTTTATTTAATTGTTGTAATAATAAAATCCAGTGTAGGCTAAATACATTGCAATTAACATTTTCATAGTGTTGATAATAATTGCTTGTGTGTGCACATCCATGAGTTTGTTCGAAATGTGCACATGTTTTAAGCAAGAACAATTTTGTACAATTTCATTTGCACTGTTTTGGTTTTAAAGCAAGAATATTCTCACTATAAATTGAAAATAGAGTAAAGAAAGGAAATACTAAGTAGATGTTTTTAAAAGAAATTTTAGTGTTTGTTGGGTAGAGTTGTATAAAGGGGAGTGATTAGGTAGATGCTATTAATAGATTGAAATTGCATATAGTGAGGTAGAGTGGAAGTGATAGGAAAATATTGAATATGAATACTGTTGGTAAAAGGCTTGTGGACCTTCTATTCTCTATGTAGACTACGCCCATTGCGGTTTGGAAGGTTGAAGCATAGAATTAAAAAAAAAAATTGTTAAAGGAAACCCCAACAAAAGTAATTGTTGGGCAATGCAACAACCTTCTATTGAACTCCATCATTACTATAATTAATTATGTATATATCTCTTGCAGCAACATTTAAATGTCATCATGGAAACAAACCAAGTTGAATGATTTAAAATTATGTCTATGCAAATAAATTATTTGATAATTGAAAATGTTGAGTAGCTGATTAGGAATGTGAGCACCAATAAAGTGTTGGTCGCATGGTGTTGTCATTGATGTCAACTTAGGATGTCTATCTAAGGCTACCTAAGGAGTCAACCGCGATGTCAATTGTGTTGGCATTGTTGTAAAAAATAAATAAAATAAAATAAAAACAAAAAAAGTTTCTCATTTATTGAAGGATATGATTGATTAAACTTGAAAAATTCTCTCATTTATTGGAGGTGATTGATTAAACTTGAAAAAATTATCTCATTTATTGAAGAAGGTTATTGATTAATTTTGAAAATATCTCTCATTTATTGAAGAAGGTGATTGATTAAACTTGAAAAAAAAAAGTCTCTTATTTATTGAAGAAGGTGATTTGTTAAGTTTGAAAATATCTCTCATTCAATTTTAGATGATGGTAGTTCAAGTTAAGGAAGAAATTTCTATGAACCATACCAAATTTATAATGTGTTAAAATAGATGATTAGCTCTCCATTACTCTAAATGCAATTATTATTTTAATCGCTCTAGAAAATTATTTAGAGGAGAATGCTTTGAGGAGTTTTGGTTGGTTGCATTGTTGATTGAGTGTGGAGAAGAGAAAATTGTGGAAGTTGTGAGTGACATTATGCATAAAATCTGAAGTAGTTTGGAAGTGTTGCAAAAGATAACAGAAGCATGCTTCAGTCAAGATTTTGAACAGATAGTGAGGAGATGGAGAAGAGATAGTTTGGATTATTGTCATATTCATTCATAGGTTCAGAGATGTTGAAAAAAAGTTCAGATCTTCGATCTGCTAGATATTGTATGCCCAAAACTTCAAATTTTAGGTCACAATTTCTTCAAGCCTACTCTTAGACCTTGCTTTGATACCATGTTGATTTTCTAGATCACCTGCTAGAATAAAAATTTTCTTCACTTGATAACTACCCCAATCATCAATTAAACATTAGTTTCACATGGCATTAAATTTAATATCATTTAGGTAGTTATACAGAAGAAAAATTTCAACTAATAAACATGAAAGAACAGTAAAGTAACCATGAAAGAAAGAGACAAGAGACACAAAAAATTAGGCACATAGCCAGGGAAAATCCCACAAGGAGAAAACCCATTAAAAGCTCTTCTTGAGAGAGAGTTTCCAAATTTACCAATACATCATAAATAAAAAATAACATAATAATATCTAAACCAATGACCAAAATCATGATCAAGTGCCATGCCAAAATCCAAGTCCCTAAAATTTCAACCCTCCCTAGAATTTCAGTCTCCTCCTGAAATTTTGACCTCCTCCTAAAACTTTGGCCCTCCTATAATTTTGTTGGATTAGAGATGTATGAGACCAAGTTTATGTGTTCGAATGAGGAGAAATTATCTCTTTTATATAGCCTTCAAGAGGGGGTTGAATGAGTGCCTCTTAGGGGCCCAACCGACCTAACATTTAGTCGATTCAAGTTGCCATCTTTAAGGAGGCATTAATATATTTTAAATTTCCAATTTTTTCATATTGAAAATACTAACCATGGCTACCATATTTTTAACCATCTTCTCAATGTGCATGATGGGTATTGAGCAGTATGTAAGTTGATGACATCCCTTTGCGAGGTTTACTTGGTAGTAGGTGTCTACTAGACAACTATGGGAAGATCCTTTTGTATAATATTTAATGGGGCCCTAAGGCGTGTGAATCTCTTAAGGATTGATGAACACGCATTTGGGAAGATTCCCTGTAAAGTATTTGTCGAAAACTTTGTTCGAACTCTTTAAAAATGTAGTGGTTTTGTTCACAAACTGCTTGACATAACTCCCTAGCTAGACTAGGTCCTCAGATCTGTTATGAATATCGTGAGCTACTTATTTGTGATGGATCCTCTATCTCCAATCATGGTTGTATCATATTGTCAATCTTTAAATCGTTGGAAGGATGTTGATAATGAACTAGCCAAAAAATCAATAAGAAGAGTCACTCTGGGGCTTGCTCATGTTTGCAAATTGTTTGATGAAAGCCTACTACGTGTGAGCCTGTCCAAAGGTGTTGTGGTCGACGATCTTCAAGTGTTCTCCATTTTAGTTAGGCCCTTGTCTGGTGATTCTTTGTGTTTTAAAGTGAAAGAGGGGGATCTAGTGGTTTTGTTTTCCTCCCGCATCCATCAATTTACACGTATTCTTGTGGGAGGGTTCAAGATTTTTTATGAAGGGAGGCTACTGAAGATGGAAAGTGATCTCAAACCTTTAGGAATTAAAATTGATGCTTCTATATCCGTTGTTGCATGTTTGCAAGGAGGTGCTAGGGGTAGTTGGGCTTCTTCTTCCTCAAGGCCCATGTCCTTCAAAGAAGCCTTAAAGTTGCGTCTCAATCCACATATTCTAAACTTAGGAGCTCTTAGGCCAAACTTTCATGGTGGAATATTTGTTGGATATCCTAATGTTAGAGGTAAATGAGAACATTAATAAGAGAAGAACAATAAATTTTGAAAGCCAAATGATTATATGTTGTTTCCATGGCTTGTAGCCTTCGGCATCTTCCCTACCGAAATGGGTCTTCCAGAACTATTCCCAGAACCTAAATCTATTTTTTTGTTTGAAGGGTTACTTCATGGCTTTCTTTAAAGATTTGGAAGACTAGAAGAAGGTTTTCAATCAAGGGCCCTTGTTTTGGGGCCAGGATGATCTTTCAATTCAACCATGGTTCCCAATCTTTAATCCTCTCACCATGAAAACCCTACATTTTCTAGTTTGGGTTAGGTTCCCAAACTTGCCTCTTCATTGGGTCATGCCAGAAATATTAAAGATATTGGAAATTCTATAGGTAGCTTTATCAAAGTAGACATCGAACAATTGTGAAAATGTTTCATAAGTTAAGTTTGATTATGCATGGAAGTGGACCTCATTGAAAGCTTGCTAGACAGAATCATCCTTGTGTAGGAGGAAAATGAGTGTATCCAGCCATTGGACTATGAAAACACTGGCTTTAGGTGTTGAATTTTCCAAAAGCTTGGGCACCTCCAGAATGTGCGTCCCTCCTCAAAATGGGCTTTTTGCAATTAGGAACCGAAGAGATGCTACCGTGGTTGGAGTGATCCGAAGGTCGCAGCAAAGTCCAAGAATCCTGTTGGGAAAAGGCAAAAAAACTCTCAGAATTAGAAGTCATCTCCCAACACCTCAGCCTCTCAAGATCTCAGACAACCTCAACCTGCATCAACACAACCCCCGCAAGGGAAAATATTTTGGTAAAAGACAATGAGAAATCTCGAGCCATATCTACATCGACAATTAGTGAGCAAAAGCGCAACCATGAGCTAATCATTTTGATAGTGAGAAAGGCCTACTGAATCCGTGTGATTTGGTTGCTTTGGTTTTTTGTCAAAAATTGAAGAAGCAACATTATCCCCAGCTTTTACCGGAGAGTTAAAAAAAATCCATGAATCATCATGGTTTTAGTTTGAGGTCTATAGAAAATGTATTTTAGATAATCTATTTCTGGATGTAATATGGTTTTCTAGAATTAATACAATTCAATTTAAAAAAAAAAATTAAAAATAAATAATATTTTAAATATTTTGATTTATTTATAATTTAAATTTTCTATTAAATAAATAAATTTTAAAATAATCTAAATTACTTTAAAATTACTCGGTAGAATTAATCTTCTTTTTAAAGAGGTTGTTTGAAATTAATGTGATAGAATAAAAGATTTAATGACTTGGAAATACAACCACACAGTCACAAAGCATATCGTGAAACGTCATCATGCCAGTGATGGAGGGGAACGTGGGAATAACTCCCTGAATTTATTTGATAATCCCATATTTTGTTGTGTTAAATTAATTGGGAAAATTATAAGGTTGAAGTCTCTTTTTTTTGGAATGAAAGTTATCTTTTTAATGATTTTTTGGAATAAAATTATGTCAATTTTATAAAGTTATCCGGAAAACTACTTCCATCATCATCACCATTGAGAAACCTTGTGACCAAGAATATATGTGCGGGGCTCAATGTATTTTTTATTTTTGAATTATTAAAGTTTATATATCCTTTTAAATTTTAATTTTATTAATTAGATGTTTAATATTATAAAGTTAAATAATAAAAAGAAAACTTGAAATTTAGATAAGAGGATTTAGTTTTAGGTGGATAATTAATAATAATAATTTTTGTTTATGTGATTCATATTGTTAATTGTTGATGGATGTTTTGAATCATTTAATGTAGGTTCATCCTTGCTATAAAAATGAATCACAATAATAATAATAAGTCTTGTTTTTGTGATTCATATTGTTAATTATTGGAGGATGTTTTGAACGATCTATATGGGGTTCATCCCTCATACAAACTGAACGACATTAAAAATAATAATAATAATAATTATGATTATTAATTAATATTTTATAATATAGTAATTATTTTATAATATTATTTTTATTATTATATATTTATCAATATCGATAATCATGTAAATATGTAATCTATATTATTAATATTTATTAATTTATAATACTATTATAAGCGAGTTGTCTTTAGTGCGACTTTTTGGAAGCTTTTATGGTGGGCTTTTCAAGTCTAATGTCTCTAAATAAGGCAAGAATTATTGAAATCACAAGTTTGATGGGAACCCCTGCACAATCCACGCCCTAGAAGGCTTTTAAGGTGTTGAATCCATAATACATAATATATATATATTAATATATAATATAAATATAATATAATATATTCAAAAAACCACTTTAAAAACAAAATCATTTATTTTTTTTAATACATTTAGCTATAAAATTAACATGCTTAATTTGGTATAATACAAAAATATTTAATTATTATTTTTATAAAAAATAATCTTATGTGTTTATTGGTGTTTAATAGTATACATATTTATAAAGAAGAGAGCAATCAACATAGAGCATGATTCCCTAAGAGAAGTTGTAAAAGGGATATCAAAAATTTCTTATCTTGCTTAAATTTAAAGTCCAAATTTTTTATATGATAGCTGAACTACCTAACTAACAAGGAATTGGAGTTGTACCAAACTATCCCATAGGCATGGGCTACATACCTACTCTGGAGAATTTGGATTGACCACGCAAGCCAAGGAAGGGATTTGTATTCTCATGTTGGGAAAAGTACCTTGGGTGAGAGAGTGGATGGCAATGTGCATGAGTGTTAGTAGTGAGAGTTTTGTGTGTGTAGTTGGGAGCTATTAGGAACACTAATGTCTATGAGAAACTAGTTTGTGCATGCCAATGAACTAGTGGAACCTAGACATGGAAGATTGAACCACATGAGTTTGAGAGTGTGACTCTAGAAGATTGGTGATAAAGAACCCATTGGATCATAGCAGACCTATGTGGAACTTGTGATCTTACTTAAGTTGTATAGGGAAGTCAACGTTGAAACCTTCAAACTAAGCTAGAGGGCTAAATGGAATTGATGAGAAAGCTTATTGAATCTATGAAAAGAAAGAACTAAGAAAGGGAAGCGTTGAGGGGATATTAGATTAATGAAAAGCTCCCTTTGTGATATGTAGGCCCAATGTGGCCACATTGTGAAAGATAACAAAACCTAGCTCAATGGTTAAAGGGAACCATATTGAATCCACGTGTATGAAGGAGAGTAGCCTTCATGTTCCCTAACCTAGTTGAATTATTAATATTATCTAAACGAGGCTTCTTATCAAGCCATCGTATATAGGTCAGTGGTCCTTGTTGGACAATTGGCATTTTCTAGATGGAATGTGATATTTGGTATGTTGGCATTGATGTCAATTGAACCAGCTTTGAGGCGGAGAGTCTGCGGCCATTTCTCATGTAGCATATGGGCTCAAGATTACATCGGAACTCCTCCACTAGAAATTTCTCTAAAAGAGATTTCCAACGGTACGTGGAAGTCAAGAAATGGCCATCAGGATAAAAAATTGTTGATAACCGAAGTAAAGGAGCTTGGAGTCCTTTAAAGGAGGTCAAATATTGGGAGTTGAATTTCAGAAGGCCAAATATCGAAGCAAGTCACAATTTCGGAGGTCAAAGCAGATGGCATAGAAAGGCATACTGGAACCTTGGAGCATAGGGCCATCAAAAGCTTGGAATATCATAAATCCTTAAAAATTGCATTTCTTTGGAAGCGTCAAGGTTCGCGAAGGAGAGGAATTACAAAGAAATTCAGTGAAAAACCAAGGAGCAAGAAGACCCTTTCTCTCTCCTCTAATAGACATGTTGCAACAATTGATTGGCCCCTCAGGAGCTAATGAGATAGATGACATCATCATGATGTAACTATAAGGTGGACACGTGGCAGTCAAATTTGGAATTTTCGATGGCTTAATGGGAAAAATCTGAGTGACATGTGTCATCACTAAGGAGGCATGTTACACAACATTTTGTCACTGTCCCTATACTCCCCGTTCCTTGATCTTGGTGGACCTCCACAGTGAACTCTGCATGTTTTGCCCTCATGAAGAAACTCCCATTATGTCCCTCTTCATGAGCAGATCATTTCCCTTTTGCACCATTTCCCCTAAAACTTATGTTTTGCCCAATTTACAAGACAAGTGCTAATGGCCTTTGTCTCCCCCGAGCCAATGTGTAGAGATTAGCACTATTCCCCACGCCGATCGATGCGAATGAGTTGTGTTCCAGTCGTGTCGGTCCTATTATGGAAAGTTTTTTGAATTAGAGCTAAAGCTTCCATCTCTAGAAGCTCTGTAATGGAAGTATGGTAAATGGTTTGGCTGGATGGGGTCGAGGATGACAGTTTGGGCTCCTTTCCCCTATAATGATGGAACTACCTCAAGGGATAAGTCCTT
>APFE030867608.1:8781-25021 GCA_000404065.3 Pinus taeda
TTCTACCGGCTTCAGATTTGGAGCACCAACGGACGCGGCCCTCAAATAGCTCTGATACCATGTAGGAATTTACAGGGTAAGTTCCTCAGACAGAACACCAAAAGGACACCGCTCACAAACAGATCACAGATCAATACACCAGTATTTTGACGTGGTTAAAACCCTCAGAGAGGGAAACAGTCCACGGCCTGCGCCAACGTGGCTACTACAGGCAATTTATTTATAAAAGAATGAAAATTTACATAAGCTTCTCTCATGCACGGTTAACCTACAAATGACCCTCCATGCGCTTTAAATAGAATTCATGGACCAATCGGGTGTCAAGCCATGGATCAAGTGTCGGTAAAACCGAGGAGAGAATGAACCGTCGGATCACTACATATCGTGACCATCGGATTGTAAGTTACAAAATGTACAACGGTAAAGAAACACACTTTACCTAACTCTATACTAGACCAAGGTGAACTTAACTATTCCTATGTGTCGGAATATCCTAACAGTGTATAATATCTTAATGAGCCAGTAGAATGGTAAAGACCCAATATGGGAGAAAATCTGGTCTCCAGGTATTTGGCCCAAGATATCAATGTTTCTATGGCTGCTATGTCACAAACGGATTCTCACTTGGGACAATCTAAGGAAGAAAATATTCAATGGGCCATCTTGATGCCCAATTGTAGCCAACAGGAAGTGACAATCCAACACCTTATCAACACATGCCATCTTGCCACCAAACTATGGGAAAAAATTGACTTCAGATGTCAAAAGAAGGGTAGAGTACCAGAAGATATCACAAACACCATTAGAAATTGGATAGTTGATACTTACAAGAGCAGGTTGCTAAATTCACTTTGGAAAATTATCCCAGGCTTACTTGTCTGGACCTTATGGAAAGAAAGAAATAGAAGAATATTTAAGAATCAATATACTCCTCTGGATGCCCTATGGATCAACTTTTGCACCAATCTACAAGAAACTTTGAATCTTTAGAACTGGCAGGAAGAGGACCTTCCTACCCTTCCTTGGGAGAAGAAAATATGGGAGAATTGGAACCTTTGTGTCTCCTAGATCACTAAGCACCCTAGCAACACCGCTCAAAGTAACAACACTTCCAATCATTGGCGACCTCCCTCCCAAGGAATCATACAACTAAACTTTGATGGAGCCTCCAAAGGCAACCCAGGTAAGGCAAGTTATGGAGGAATCTTCAGGGATCATGACGACAAACCTCTTCTGCTCTTCTATGGGCCGATAGGATGGGATACAAACAACTCAGCAAAATTGAAAGGACTATGGCAAGGACTATGCTTGGCCCATAAACATGGCTTTTTTCCTATAATAATTGAAGGAGACTCATAAATCTTGCTAACCATAGTCAATCGCATTCTCCAGGGTACTCATACCCACAAGGTAGCAAGTAGTTGGAGATTAGCGGAGCGTTTTAGAACTCATTGAAAAATGGCTCATCAACAATAGAACTATCACTTTCCAACATACCAAATGGGAAAGCAATAAAGTGGCAGATCTCCTAGCAAATCTAGGGGTGAATAGTGATCGAGTCCTAATTGCTGGACCGCTTGACATTTTAAATAACAGCTCTAATCTACAAGAATGCATCAATATGGTGCAGAGATATGCAGAATCCTCGGATGCGGGTGATTAAAGGTGACGGCACAACGAGGACCATCCGGGCGGGCAAGTGGTCTAGCCACATGTCCTCCAGCACTGCGAACGAGATGCCCACCACCAGAATTTATTGTGATTTAATGAAACCTGAAAGCCAAAATTCGTTAATGGAGGGAGAGAGTCGAGGCCACCTACTTCTGGCTCTAGACCTTAAGATGGAGAATAATCCGCATCCCCTCTCTACTCTACCTCCGCTCGCCTACAATTGCCTTCTCGCAGGAGCACAGCCAAGCTCTAGAACAGCCACGGGGAGAAGATGTCAACTCCTCTGCTGCATTGAGTTAATTGACGGTGCCCATTTCTCTCATAACCCGCTCTGCTGTTACAGAATTATTGTTCCAGCCCTCAATTCCACCTCAGGCGCGCGTATTCCTCACTCCCCTGCCTTCTCTAGCCACTCCACCCCATCTCCAGCTCCTCCAAGCACCCTGTGAACTGATATTCACCCAACCATTATGCCCCGCCTCAGGCACAAAATGAGAAGCCGCAGGGGCAGCAGTCGAGGGAGAGCAATCCGCCCTCCCTCACTGTCCTCATCTGACTCGACTCAAGCGGATACCCCCTCGCCTTCGAATGCGGCCCAAAGCAGGGGTTGCTTTCCCAACACCCGCAGTGGAAGAGAGCAAGCCCAGAACTGGAACCGGAAGTGTCAGAACCGAAAAAGGATTTTCCATCCCGTAGAGCAAATACCTACGCCTATAATCTCTCGTGTGAATACAGGTTCATAAAACGTGATGCGTAGTTGGTAACGTGATGTTTTTATTGGATGGAATACAACTCATTGATATGACATATGTTTAATTTTCGGTCAAAATTTGAAGTATAGTTTAGTAAATTTTGGTTTTTTTAAATAAAGGTCACAAAATTTTAAATAGCTAAAAACATTTAGTAGGGGACAATTAACAAGCTAAAGCAAAAAAATAACTAAAAACGGGGTTAAAAAGGGGACAGTTAAAGTTCAAATAAATAGTTCTGAATGAAATAAATTAAATGATAAAAACGAAATTCAAAAAATTAAAAAATTAGAGAAAAATTCATAAATTTATTTATAAAAATATATAAATTAATTAATATTATAAAAAACTAGACTAAAAACATGTAGATATAAGAGTGGGTTATATATGATCCATTAATGGAAAAGGTATTATAGACTATGTGTAAATTTGCTTATGTTACTTAATGCAACGGATCGAAAAGATTGCGAATAACATAAACAATTTGAAGATACATTTAAATACATCAACACACCCAAATTTAATAAAGGAGTTCGCCAGACTTTCTGGCTACGTCTCTTGGTCCTTTCGCTTCTAGTGTCGAACTCTTTATTTTGTCTTCAATATGTTGTTACATGTATGAGTTCAAAAATAGAGTCTCAAATGATAAAATGGACATCACCACTGCATGCAGCTCGAAAGTTCGAGGCAAATGAGTGTAAACTCGATCATATTTCACCACAGTGACTTTCAGACCCCCTGGAAAGTCAAAAACCACCATACCACTACAAAAATTGCCTTTCCGCTACACAAAAACCGCATCTCTGGATGAAAAACCACTTCTGCAATCAAAACCCACATTGAAATGTGCACTGGTGGTTTTTGTTCATTTCAGCACATGCATAAGTTTAAAGAAATTTTGGGCGGATGGAATACCAAGCTTTGCTGCTTGGTATGTTGGCTAGCGGACTTGTGTGAAAGCGTTGTTTATATAAGTGTTTTGGAAGGTCGGCGGTTGGAAACATCCGCCTGACCCTTCCACCACATATCCCTTTGACTATTGTGTAATATATATATATATATATATATCATGTTTGGTTTAACTCTACGGTGAATGTGGTATTGTATTGACATATGTGGCGGTGCTATGGTTACAGTGAGTCCGGTAGTTACGACATATAATAAATGCTAAGGGACCAGCAGTCGTGGGGTTGACCCCGACCGTCCGGCCCTTTTCCGGCGGTTAGTACCTAACCATGATAAATATCTTATCCGCACCATTATGAACAAGTGATAACATAGTTCATTCGGTGAGTGGAATCTGGCAAAGTCTTAGCCTTTTCGGGAGGTCAAGGGTTTAATCCTTGTTGACCCCCAAAATTTTGGGATTCATGCCAACATTGGGCAAATCCGAGCTACCACGTGTCAACACCGGATTGGTCCATGTGAACCAATAAAAAATTGTCACGTCACCTTCTCTATTGATGTCATTCAAAACATGTGGCGATTCCTGGGAAGACACGTGTCCTGCTGACGTAAGTGTTGACTGTTGATTGTTGACCTACTTTTCCTTTGACTTTGAATTTTTGCCCTAGTTTGCCTTGAAACTTTGATTGGCCTTAACTTCTTCATCCAAACTCGTATTTTCGCACCATCCACACCGTTGGAATCGTCACATTAAGCACTTCAACTTGATCCCATGTTCAACTGAATTTGAAGATTTTGATCTGGAGGTAAAACTGAATCCATTTTGGATCACTCCTCGCCACTGGAAGCTTTTGGACCACCAAAAGTTGGCTTTTGTTATCGAGTAAGTGAGGATAAAGTTCCCTCACTTTTCTAATCTCTATCCATCGTGCCTTACTTGGATTTGTACCTTTGAGTCCAACTAGAAGATACTCGACATTTCCCCATCGCAAAGTCCTTATGCTCCTATCAAGAAATGTGTCCTCTTGTAGCTCATTGAGATACTCGGGCAAAAGATCTTCGATGGAAGGTAGCTGACCTTGCTCTTCGAGATCTTCAATCAATGAAGGTTTGTACAATCTAAAATTTTCAACATTTACGAGAGAATAGATTTGCATGTAAGATGGTAGATCTAGGCAAAAAGCATTTTCACCAATTTTATCAAGTATTTTGAAAGGACCATATCTAATTGGTTTCAACTTTTTACCTTCCCCTTGCAATCTTTCTTTGCTGATGTACAACCAGACTTGATCACCAACTTGAAAACTATGCTCAACTAGATTCTTCTCGTGTCGCGCCTTATACTTTGCTTGACTTCTTGGCAGTTGCTCCTATACTGCCTGATGAATTTCCTGGATTTGTTCAATGAACTTGGTCGTTTTGTCCACGTCATTGTGTCCATCAACTGCTATGTCTTTAGCAAAGACAAAATCCAAGGGAGACTTTGGTATAAAACCAAAACAAGTCTTAAAAAGAGATCTCTGAGTAGAAGAATGTTTTGCATGGTTGTAAGCATGTTGCACATAACACAAATGTTCATCCCAAAGTTTGGGATGCTTGCTGCAATATCCTCGAAGCAAATGTATCATTGTCATGTTGACCACTTCTATCTGACCATCTGTTTGCAGATGAAATGTTGTGCTCTTCTTTAACTTTGTGTCCATTAACTCCCATACACTCGAACAAAATTTCCCGACAAATCGAATCTCGATTAGATACTATAGGAGTGGGTAACCCAAAATGAACCCATACATTTTGAAAAAACAACTTTGCAGTTTGTTCAGCTATGACCTATTTATTACATGGTGTCAAAATACACATTTTACTGAACCTATCCACAACTACATATAAATAATCATGACCCTTTCTAGAGTTTGGCAATCCCCCAACAAGATCCATGGAAACACTTTCCCAAGGACGAGAAGGAATTGGTAATGGAGTATACAAGCCTAATTTTCTATTGCCTGACTTGCTTGTAGCACACATAGTACATCCTTTAATATATCTAGAAACTGTCTCATTCATTCGTGGCCAATAGTAGAATCTTTGTAATTGTGCAACTGTTTTACTTACACCAAAATGACCTGATATGAGAGAAGTATGTGCTTCTTGAATTATATTAACTCTCTTTGTTTGTGGATTGCATATCTTTCCCAAATGATATAAGAGTTTGTCATTTATATAATAATCCAATTCTTCTACCTGCTTGCCATGACTTAAAGTTGCATATACATCCTTAAAAATATGTGTCTTGAGCACATTGTTCAATGTAACTTTCATGAATTACTGAATTATGCTTAAGTATTGTGGATGCATTTATAATTGGTCTTGATAACATGTCTGCAACCTTATTATGTGTGCCCTTCTTATATCTGATAACAAGATGAAATTGTTGTAGAAAACCCATCCACCTATAAAGTCGTGATTGTTGCAATTTAGTTTGTGAGTGTAAGTATTGTAGTGGTTGATGATCTATATGTATGATTGTTTCTTTACCCATTATGTATTGTTTCCACTTTTTAACACTCTGAACTAATGCATATAATTCTTTATCATATGTAAGATAGTTAACTACTGCTGATGTGAATGTCTCATAATGAAATCATATAGGCTTTCTGTGATGTATCAACACTGCCCCCATGGCATATGCACTTGCATCTGTCTCGATCTCAAATGGATGTTGAAGATCTGGCAGTGCTAGTACTGGCATTGTACTGATCCTTTCTTTCAATGTGTCGAAGGCTTTCTGCTCTTTGCCTCCCCACTGAAACACCTGTTTCACACTTGTCAAAGTATCTAAAGAAGCTGCAATCAAAGAAAAATTAGCAATAAACTTTCTCCAATATTGCGCTACCCCCAAGAAACTTCTAACTTCTGTAGCAGTATTTGGCTTAGGCCAATTTACAACAAATTCGACCTTAGAGGGATCTATCTTCAATTCACCACCCCATGCAATATAACCCAAATAATGTAAAGATGTTTTGCCAAATTCACATTTTGATAATTTTACATAGAGGTTTTCTCTTTTCAAAACATCTGAAATTTGCTTTACATGTTTAACATGTTCATCCCATGTTCTACTGAAAACAAGAATATCATCTAAATAGACTATTACAAAATCATCAATGAATGGTCTAAATACATCATTCATGACTCGCATGAATGTAGTTGTAGCGTTAGTTAATCCAAAAGGCATAACCATACATTCATAGAGTCCTTGCTTTGTTTTGAAAGAATTCTTCCTCACATCCTATTCTGCAACTTTGATCTGATGGTAGCCGCTTCACAAGCCCAATTTAGAGAAGTAAACTGCATCCTTTAACTGATCTAACAAATCATCAATACGAGGAAGAGGATAACGATTATTTATTGTGATTTTATTTAATGCTCTAAAATAAATGCACATTCTCCATGAACCATATTTCTTTTGCATTAACACAATAGGTGATCCACACGGTGATGTGCTTGGTCGAAAAAACCCTTGATCGAGCAACTCCTGTACCTGCTGCTTTATCTCTGCATTCTCTAGAGTTGATAACCTGTACATTCCAATGTTAGGTAGTGGAGCATCTTGCTACATATAAATCTCATGTTCTATCTCTCGCTTGAGTGGAAGCCTTTTAGGCTCTTGAAACAGAATATCATAATTGAAAACAATTTTAACTATATCTGCTTTCTGTTTAGGATTACAACCTTGGAATGCATCGGATTTATCAATATCCTTTTCTTTTACAATCATAAGTAAAAATTGTTTACTTACATTTACAATTCTTTTCATCTGTCCTGAATTTATGAGAGAGAAGTTATCTTTGAGTTTATGATCCCTTACAATATATTCAATTCCATCCTTAGTGAGTTGATACTTATTTTGAGTTTGATAGAAGATAACATTTCTATTGTACAAGTATGGACTTTCTAATGCAATTCCACATATGTCCAATGGGACTATGTCTAACTCAACCTCATCTACAAACTTTGACCCAATAGCAAAACGAAGTTTACATTGTTTCGTAACTTGTAGTTTAGTTTTATCACACACCCAACCTAATGGATATGGATTTTTACAAGGTTTTGTTTCTAGACCCAACTTCTTTACAGTTGCTTCAGAAATCAAATTAAGTTGTGACCCACTATCAAATAAAGTATCAATTTTAGTATGCTTGGAAATGACTCTTATGTGAAATAGATCATTTATTTTCCTCTCATCATTATCATTATCAACATAATGTGAAGAAGTACTTGTAGATGCTTTAGAATCTTTACCTTTTATACCTGTAGCTGTAACCATTGTCTCGTCACCTGAATCTGATCCCAAGTCCTTTTGAATAGCAACAACATTCTTTCGCTCTTTACCTCCAAACTTCTTAGGCTTCAATTCCGGATGTAATGACCAGCAATGTGCCTCATCATGTCCTTCCTTCTTACAATGAGTGCATGAAGGTTTGTCTTTCTTCACAATGTTTGTTTTCTTCTCCTTCCATTTCAGTTTCTTCTTGCCTTTATTCTTGCTTTCAATAGGTTTGGATGATTTCCCAACATCTGGGGTTACATTTTTACCTTTAGCTTCTAGATGTGTTGCTTGAATTGATACATCATCTAAGATATTTTGATTAAACATAAGTATGGTATGCCTCAAATAACTATGAAGACCACCTATGTATTTCAATAATGTCTCTGGTAAGTCCAATGAAATTCCTAGTGTTAAAGCTCTCTTACAAAATTCCTGAGTATAACTTTGAACACTTTGACCTTTTAATTGATGTAGTGTTTGCCAACTCATCATTGCTTGTTTCATATAAGCCAATGGATAAAATTTATTTTTAATAGAAGAAACAAATTCATTCCAAATTGAAATGATTTTACCATGCTTTTGGAGATCTACTTGTGTCTTTCCTTCCCACCATACAAGTGCAGTTCCTCCAAGTCGAAGGTTAGCAAGCTGGATCTTCTTTCTTTCTTAATCAACTTTATGCACCCTATAATATACATCAATTTTCCTTATCCAATTATCAAGATTTTCAGCATTAAGTTCTCCATCATAAATTGGCAAATCAAATTTTACATCTAATTTGATCAAAGAGGCTTTATTTTTCTTCTTCTTAGAAGAACTAGTTTTATGAGAAGAAGACGATGATGATGACGATGATGTCGATGATGGAGGAGATGGACGAGGCTTTTCTCCTTTTCGTTTATCTTCTTTATTTGGAGGAGTAAAAAGAAAAGTTCCTCTGCTCCTTTGTCTAGTTTAGGTGATGAAGTGCCTTCACCTTTACCCTTTTTAAACTCATGATACATCTCTTCCACCAATGAACATATCGTCATGAAACTATCCAAGAATTGGGATTCTGACCCAAGTGGAGTTTCATCCACCATCCTTCTTTGTGAAAAGACTCTTCCAATCTCTAGATTCGCCTCAACAAGCTCCCCTTCACCTCGTTTAAGCCTCAACCTAGTAAGCATCCAAATATTCACACAAACGAGTCAAACCTTAAAAACCTTGTTGCTCTGATACGACTTGATTCATTAATGAAAAAAGTATTATAGACTATGTGCGAATTCGCTTATGTTACTTAATGCAACAGATCAAAAAGATTGCGAATAACATAAGCACGTAAACAATTTGAAGACACATTTAAACAAATCAACACAGTCAAATTTAATAAAAGAGTTCACCAGACTTTCTGGCTACGTCTATTGGTCCTTTTGCTTCTAATGTTGACCTTTTTATTTTGTCTTCAATATGCTGTTACAGGCATGAGCTAAAGAAAAGAGTCTCAAATGATAAAATGGACATCATCACTACGTCCAGCTCAAAATTTCGAGTCAGATGAGTGTAAACTCGACCATATTTGGCCACAGTGACTTCCAGACCCCCTAGAAAATAAAAAACCACCATACACCTGCAAAAACCGCCTTTCTACTACACAAAACCGCCTCTGTGGATGAAACACCACTTCTGTAATCAAAACCCGCTTTGAAATGCACGTTGGTGGTTTTGGTTATGTTCGACACCTACATAAGTTTAAAGAAAGTTTGGGCGGATGGAATACCAAGCTCCGTCGCTTAGTATGTTGGCTAGCGAACTTGTGTGAAAGCGTTGTTTATATGTGTTTTGGAAGGTCGGTGGTTCGAAACCTCCACCCGACCTCCGCACAAATCCCTTTAAATGTTGCATATTATATATATATTATATAATATATATATATATTATATATATATATATATATAAATATTTATATATATATATAATTATATATATTATAATATATATAGATATATAGATATATAACTCTGCAGTGAATATGGGATTGTATTGACATATGTTGTGGTGCTATGGTTATGATGAGTCTGATGGTTACGACATACAATAAATGCTAAGGGACCGATGATCGTGGGGTTGACCCCGACCAACTATCCCTTTTCCGGTGGACAATACATAGCCATGATAAATATCTTATCTGAGCCATTATGAACAAACAATAACATAGCTCATCCCATGAGCAGAATCTAGCGAAGTCTTAGCCTTTCCGGGAGGTTAGGGGTTTGATCCTCCCTGACCCCAAAATTTTTGGATTCATGCCAACATTGGGCAAATCTGGGCTGCCACGTGTCAGCACCAGATTGGCCCATGTGAACCAATCAAAAAATTCCATGTCACCTTCTTTGTTGATGTCATCTAAAACATGTGGCACATTCCCGGGACAACACGTATCTTGTTGAAATAAGCGTTGACTGTTGACCTGGTTTGAATTCGACTTTCCTTTGACTTTGACTTTTAGACTTTTTCCCTAGTTTGCTTTGAAAATTTGACTGGCCTTAACTTCTTCATCCGAACTTGGATTTTCACACCGTTCACACCATTGGAATTGTCTCGTCGAGCACTTCGACTTGATATCACTTTCAACTGAATTTGAATACTTTGATATGGAGGCAAAACTGAATTCATTTTGGATCAATATATATATTAATTTACGTGAAAAATACAATATATATGATTCTGATCAGGTTGCGAGTCGGCAGGTAACCATTTAGCTAAGGGAGTAATGGTTTGTAAAGTAGCGTATGATACTACCACCTCCCACATGCTTGAGGCGATGGGTGCGGTGGCCCTTTGCATGATGGCATTTAGTTTACAAGGGATAGGTGGTAGAGGAAGTAAAGACAACAATGGTTTTGGTGATAAGAAAGGAGGGAAGGTTGGTGGTGGTATTCAGAATGTTTGAGAATGTGGAGACTGGTGCATTGGGAGTCTCTGAGCCTAGCTCTGCTGGAGTAGTGAATTAATCTGGAGAGCAAACGTAGAAAGTGATTCATATGTTAAGACGTTCTATCTGAGTATCAAATAGCAAACTTCTTTGATTTAGCTCCGGCTAAGCACAGCTCCGTAGAGCTAGAGCTAGGAAGTATTCTCCGGCGGCGGGGACTGTGGCGATATCATCTACAACAAGCCTTCCGACTGTGCATGAAGGCTAACGGGTATGTACTGAAACATATTCCCACTCTTGAAATGTTTACCTTCTCTAGTTTTAGTCTGGGGGCAAGGGGAGGTAGTATGGGGGACAATTGCAAAACTGAGAAGCGTTGGGAGTGTGGGCTCGTGGCATATGTTTGGCTATGTGTCTCTTTCTCGCACTCGTTTGGTGTGTTATCTATCTTGCTTTTCTTTGAAGTTTTTCTTTCCTGTATGGGAATTCTATTGGCACTGGGTCTAGGGCCAAGTGTTGCAGTCTATAGGAATCCCGCCGGTAATGCTAGGGAGATGAGCCTTGGGGGTAGAGTTGGTCGGCCCACCTGCATTGTGGGTGGTAGCCTCTGCTTTAGGTCCATGCATAGCCACAAAGAGGTAGGTTGCAACCCCGACATGAGGGAGAAGGATGAAAATTATGCGTAGGAAGTCTAGCAAAGGTAATGGTATTGACTATGGCAGGCAGCTCAGTGATAGCGACGTCATGGGGCTTAGGGAAGAGTGGAAGAGTGGGTCGGGTCTTCCTCTTGCATCTTGGGCCGAGGGTCAAGGGTATGCTAGTCAAGGATGGCAGAGAGTTGGTAAGCGACATTGTTTAGCGACCTATAACCGAGGGGAAGCAACATAATGAATTGAAGTTGAGAAGAGGTGGCTTAAGCGAAATGCATCCACTAGTGTTGGTTGCAGGTTGGCCCCCTCCGGGGAACTGACCTATGACCCGTAAAGGCTGGGCATGAAAGCTAGGAGGGGTGCGTGTGAGAAAGGCGAGCTGGTGTGCATTATTCCTACCACCTGTGTGAAAGCTTCTGATCATATGTTGTTGAATTGTAATAAACTTATGGTTTGTTGCAATGAACGGGTGGAGGCAGAAAAACCATGGCCCATCCAGCAAAACCTGTGGTCATGGAAGGAGAGCCCAAGCGACCAGGAAGGATATGGAACCAGGTACGTCCAAGGGA
Organism: Pinus taeda; assembly: GCA_000404065.3. Classification (NCBI taxonomy): domain Eukaryota; kingdom Viridiplantae; phylum Streptophyta; class Pinopsida; order Pinales; family Pinaceae; genus Pinus; species Pinus taeda. The sequence continues at coordinate 20,571 of APFE030867608.1, forward strand.
TGCAAAGGCATAAAATCAGTTGAAAGGCTTATAAGTGAAGTGGCAGTTGCCTACTGTGAAGGCGCCAATGAGGAAATTCAGAAACTATTAGAGGATTGGGAAGAATAAATAAAACAGGGGAGTGAGGCAGACACGAACATGGAGGATTAGAGAACCCTCATGCCGAACCCTGGAAACATGAGGGGTAGAATCACCCAATTCAAGTAAACCCTCTATCTCTAATGGTTGATGAAAATTTTGCTAGGTATAGTTATGGAACAAATTTCAGTGGGCATGCGTGTCATTGTCCAAGGCATGCCAAATTACAAACAGGAATTCTAGAAGGTACAGTTCCAACTGCACAAACAGGATGTTAGACTTGGCCAAATTAAGAGGCACCTGCCTTGTATACTGGTCCATACTGAGATACTGGGGACAAATTTCAAACATCCAGAGCCTGTGGAATCCACCTCTACTGAGCAGCATGAATAAATAGTCTACTTTTATGGTTTTGCTATATATGCGAATAGATTTTGCCTTTCCTTATGCAAATATATATGTATGTAGATCTCTAGAGAATGGACAAGAATCTGAGACTTATATAGCTTGGATAGAAAGGCTGAATTTTTTTTGTTTCTAGATGGCATACAATGCAAATAGGTGGGCAACAGACTTGGTTTCCCATCGGGCAAGTCGAGGCCACCTAGCCAATCTATGTGGTGTAAATTTACTTTATAATTAATGAAAAAAGGAGGATCTACCAAGCTTAACAAAAAAAAAAAAATCCAAAATATATGAATTGGAAAATCTAAAATGGAAGAGGAAGGGATTATTCATCGGATTAAAAGAAGGGAGAATAAATATTCAAATTAGTGTATAAATAAAATAGAGATAAAAAGTAATAGAATTAATGAAATAATCACATAATCAAAATGATAAAAAGAGAGGAATTAAGGTAGGCGATGGGGAGAGGGGAAGGGAAAGGGAAAGGGAAGTGAGATGATGGATGACAAGCTGCCAAGATTGGGTTAGCCTCTAGCCATCTTCCCTAAGGCTATAGGCTATAGCCTATAGTCTTAGGGAAGATAACTACAGGCTAAGCCAATCTTGGCATCCCATTATTCATTATCTCACTCATTGATTTTGGCTCCATCCTTTCCCATTCCATGTTCACCCACCCATAACCTTGATTCCTCTCTTTTTATCATTTCCTTTATGTGATTCTACCCCTACTTCTATTACTCTTTATCTGCATTTTATTTATACTCTAATTTGATTATTATCCTCCTTTTAATCTAATGGATAACCCCTTCCCTCTCTCATTTTAAATTTCCAATTCATATTGGATTCCTCATATATATAAAATGTTTCCAAAAATTTTTCTTTCCAATCCATCGCGTAAATGTTTTAGATTACTAATTGTTTCAAACAAGGTAATGTGGTTCATCTTCACAACAATTATGAAGATAATCTGATCCAGCATGGGAATAAAAAATGCATATTCCTACAAGTTAAAAAAGGACATTCCTACAAGTTCAACTATTAGGTCAACGGTCAAAGAAAATAGCCATAAGTAAATAAATAAATAAACAAACAAATAAATAATAAATAAATGATTAGGTGAAAGTTCAAAGAAAATAACAATTAGGAAATAAATAAAATAAAAGATAAATTATTAAGTCAAATGTCAATGAAAATAACTGTTCCGAAATAAATAAATTAAAAAATAAATAATATATATAAATAACTAGGGTAATTAAATTATTATAAAATGCTCATAATAAATAAATATATACAGTTAAATTTTAAATTGTTAATTTTAATATATTAAGGATTTTAATAATAATAATAATATTTTTATCCAATACAGAAAGAATTCTTAACGCTAAGAATATAATTAGGGTTTTTAATATTAAAAGTAAATTATTAAAAATCAATATATGAAATAATAATATGCGGTAAATAATATTAATTAAATTACTATAGATAAAAAAATATTAATACAAAATAGATAAATATTTAGGGTTAAATGTCAAAGGAATAAGTTTTTTTTAAGATTATTTTTAAATATATGTAGTATCACTTTATTATAAATAAATAATAATTTATTATCAATAAATCAATATTTAGGATAGATAAAATTTTAAGCAAAAGAATATAAAAATTAGGGAAATTAATATTAAGAGTTAAAAGTAAAATATTAAATATTAAATTATATTATTGATGATGATGATGATTAACGTCCACTAGGACCAATGTGGTTTATCAGATATCAAGAAAAAAGAGTAATTGTTATTCTTCAAAATCTTGTTTATCTAATAAGGAGTGGGGAAATAAGTGTTCGAAGATCGCTATAGTTGGGTTGGCTTAGTAAGTCAAGAAGATTGGAGGTGTGGTTGATGATAGCTAATTGAGAGCGGATGTGGGCAAGCCCTGGGTAATCTAAAAGGAAGTGCTTTTCATCTTCCACCTTCTTAGTATCACAAATCTGATAAATTCTATCGTCCTAGTGAGTCTTAGTAGTAGACCACTACTCGGTCTCACTCCAAAGCTCATGAGAGTTAGTTCTAATCCTAGTGATGTTCATTTTCTTCTTAGTGCTAGTCAACATAGAGAGATAATTTTGGTTATCAAGGGTGGGGTTGATCACCTCCTTATAGTACCTTACCTTCCTTTTACCCTCCAAGTCCTTAGCATCCTACATGTTGTCCTTAAAACTAGAGGTAATAGTATCTTTGATACTCCCCTTGCTTCCCATGATCTCCTCCTTAATCCCCCAAAGGTTGAGCCAAAACTGAGCATCCTGATGCCACTCGCACTTGAGGCACGGGTGGGGGTTTTGACTAAAGTTAGAAGCAATGTTCGGGAGTCTCTTGGATTCCATATTGTGCAGCTTCTTCTTATACATCAGCTATGTAAACATAGCCACACTTTCAATGGGGGGCATGCCAGATTCGATCAAGAGGATAAGATAGAGAATATTTCCCTTGATCTTGAGGTTATAGGTTATGAATTTCTTATGGATCATCTCAATCTTTCTCCAAGACTCCCTAGATATAATGCACCCCCAAACTTCACATCTGTATAAGGTAACAAGGGTGATGAGAGTCTCAAAGAGGAACATTTTTTAATCCAAATGTAAAGATCAACTGACTTACAATTGTTTTCAAGCTCATAATAAGCTTTCCAACATCAAATAATTCTTTTATCGGTGCTATAATTCCAGTTGAGCTCATGAGGAAAGTCTATACCCAAATATTTACAAGAAGAAACCTGCTCAAGACAATGGTTATCATAGGTGAAATTACCCTACCTGATCCTTTTGGATTTAATGATCACGGCTTTAGTCTTGTGGGTATTAACTGTCATACCCATCTTGGAGCAGTAGACATGAAGAGTCTGAAGCTACTTGTCTAGGTCATCATGACTCTTCTAACTGTCATACCCATCTTGGAATTGTAGACATGAAGAGTCTTAAGATGATTGTCTAGGTCATCATGGCTCCTTGCAAGAAAAACGATATCACCAACATAAAGAAGAAGAGTAAAGATAATTAAATAAAACAAAATATAATATTTAGATTATCTTAACCAAAATTTAAAATATTATATAATAATTAAATATTAATAACATGCCTCCTATATATATATAGATATACCCCCTATATATATATAATATATAATATATATATATATATTATAATTAATTAAAATCACCCTAGGGGGGGTGGTAATATTAAATTAAAATATAAATATTTATTAGTTATTATTATTATTAAAAATATAAATTTAAAAAACAAAATTAGAAATAAGGAATAAAAGAATTCAAAAAGAGTGAGAGACGAGATTTAAGAGGAAGCAAAACTTGAAAAAAAGGCTAGAATCCAATTCTTGTTGATCTTCGAATCGTAATCTCTATTGAAATTGTCTCAATGTTGTTTTGATTTAATCTCTATTGAAATTGTCTTATCTTAGCTAAGATTGTGAAGTCTTATTTGGTTTTCTCAACATGCTCTACGAGAGTAGATAAAAGCGGTTTACAATGCTTAATGTTAGTTATATGGTTTAATATTTAACTTCTAACTCTTAGTACTAATTTTTCTAACTTTTATATTCATTTGCTTAAGATTTTATTTATTCTAAATTTTGATTTATTGATTGATTTATTGATTTATTGAAAGATGACCTGCATCCATGGACTTGTAGCAGAGTGGTAGACTACATTATTTTTGATCTCCCATTCTACAACGAAATAATAAATTTTGACATCTTAAACAACCATGAACCTGACTATGATCATAGGCCTTTACTTATAACTCTCAATTTTGTCATGCATAGAGTTCCCTCAGAAAATAATACTTACAGCCAAAAGAACTTAATATTTGATAGAAATAAAATGATCTATTTCTAAATGAATTAAAAACTAATTTTCTTCCTTTATCTAGTATAGACAACATAGAAGACCTCTATCAT
>APFE030867619.1:3210-64413 GCA_000404065.3 Pinus taeda
TCGAAGTGAAGGAGGAGCTCATCTGGATCGACGAGGCTGGACTACTACAACAGCGTTGGACTACAGGTAGGATCTAAAACACTTGGTTTCTCATATGATAATGCATGTTTAGGGAAGGATTGATCTTACTTGTCTTGTTTGTCACTAGAAAGTCTTAGGCTTCTAGGGAGGTTGGTTTTTTCTGCAAGATTAACTCTTTTTGCATGACAACAACTCTTTTCTCTAGGTATCAGAAAAACCATAGACTACCATGAGCACTCCTCCAGTCATGTAGACTGCTCATAATGAGGAGAAGATCCAAAAAAGGAACAGAGAAGGGGCTTCCACTTCAGGGATGGCCACCTCTGATTTATAGCAGGAATCGAACAAGAGGCAAAGGCTAAATCTAGCCTCTGAGTAGGAGTACATTGAAGGCTCAACTGAGGTCACCAATATAGAAGCAGAAAGAACTAGGCCTGCCACTCCATCTGGAGGCATACAAGAGCCTTCCACATCACAAACACAGATGTTGGAAAGGAAACTCAGTGTCGAAGGATCTTCCTTTAGAATGCCTGTAGACAAAGAGCAAGATATCAAGGAAAGATATAAAGAAATCAAGGCTAGAAACGAGAGTCTCAAAGCCCAAACTTATGCTTAATACCTGAAGCTCACCCCTACCAATCAAAAAAGACTAATGTCAACCTTTAACATTAAGGAGGGGAAGCTACGTTGACCTTTGTAAAGCCTACAGACCAGCAACCAAAGATAACATCAAATTTCAAAAGGCTATATTTTGAAGTGATGGCAAGGGATATTCATCGCATAGACTAGATTGAATTGCATAAACAGGCTGGCGAGATGATATACTCCACCCTGACAGGTAAAGTCATAGTTGTCCACCAGCTACAGAACTCTTTGAACAATATCTCAGCTCAATTCTTGTTAGAGAAGGCGTCCTCACAGGCCAAGGATACCAAGATCAAGTTCTTAGAGGACTTAGTAATTGAATTGGGACACAATCCCAAGGATATAAAAGCTGTAGAACAACTTATTAAAAAGAAGAATGATGACATAGATGCATTGAATAAACAACTAAAAATACCTCAGCTACAACATCCAAAAACGCTAGAAGTCCCAGAAGCCTAGCAGCAGCATAAAGAACTCATGGACTTAGTCTTGAAATTGAATGATCAACTAAATGAGACTGAAAAGGAATTGGATGCTTTGATCCAAGTAAAAAAGGAAGATGTGGCCACATCTTCAACCAATTTTACCCCCACAATTTCTACAGTAGTGCCATCCACACTAGCAACATCTTTGGCACCTACAACTCCACTTGTAATAGCCTTGCCAACAACAACAATGTCTACATTAGTAGCAGGTACATCAGGAAACAAAGCAAAAAAGCTTATGAAAGCCATGGAAGACATGTCTATCCAGGCTACATAAATTAAAATATTGAAGGAAAAGGTGGCAAGTTTGGAAACACACTGCAAACTTTCCCAACTAAAGAAGAAAGAAGAAACACAAAAGGCACAGAGAATGGGTGAAAGAATTAAAATCATAGAGAAGGATTTAACATTGGAGAAACCACTTGGACAAACCAAGGAAATGTTGTGGGCCAATATCATTGACTCTGTCAATGATATTTTGCCATCAATACAAGTTATTTTTTAGCAAACAGAGCTAGTAAAGATGGCGACTAAAGCTATCCAGAAAGTGAAGGAGGAATTGGGAAATAAGCCTGAGGATGCAAATAGACTCATCCATTTCCTCAATAGAAAAACCAGTTATGAGCTACATGAGCTAAACATTGAAGACATAACTGCCACCATTTTGGAAATAAGGAAGGTCCTTTCCAAAAGGAACTTTATGCTTAATTTGGAAGAAAAGTGAAACAATATGTAGATATCCATTGATAGGTTCATGGCTAAATTTTAGATTTTGAGGGACAAAGGTCTACCCAGTCCTATGGTCATTAATGACAAACTCATGACATAGTTAGACTATGGTGATAGACTTAGAAAATTTGCTAGCGAACAAGCTAGTTCTTCATTCATTAAATGCCTACCAGCAGGAAAAGTATTATATGACACATTTGAGAACATGTTTTTCCTTGAGCATCAGATAAAGCATTTGTTCCTCACCAAGCGAAAATTTGCAAAGTATATTGAGGCTGATGAGAGTTACAGGAGGATGATGAATGTGAAATTACAAGATGTAGGATGGTGGGACAAAATGATAGATTTACTGTGATAAATAAACAGCTGAAAGTTGCTACACAGTAAAAATGAAGGCAGTAGGATGAAACAGGTAAAAACAACACAACATGCTCAAAGAGTAGCAGGGTCAAAGAGTATCAGATGAAAGATCAAAGTAAAGGAGACTCCAACGTAAAGGGCTACACTTCAACCAAAAAGGCCAGCACAATCACAATAAAGGGGTCAGTAAGAAATAGTTCAATAGCTGTCTCTATCTTCTCGCTAGAAGATATTTCTATTTCCTAGAATAAATCTCAAGTTGTTTCGAGATATTTTGTAATAATTTTTTGTATATATACTTCGCAATTCAAAGTACGTAGTGTGGATTCCAAAACATTTCTATAGACGTTTTCTCTTGAATCAGAAATTCTATTGTATCAATGACTGGATTGGCTTGCTGGATCAAGGAATAAATATTAGATATTTTAAAGGATTCTTGTGTAAAGCGAAATACAAATAAGTATTCTCTTAGGTTGAATGTTGTTTTTCTTCAAGTTTTTTCCATAATCTTTTATGTATCTCTAAAATCTAAATGTTATAACATGGAATGATATTTTATAAATTGCTTGAATGCACTTTGTCTTGATTGTTATGCATTATTATATATTTTCTTCACAAATCTAAGTTAAGGAATTCTTGATTTCTCCTTAGTTTAGTTGACTTCTTGTGATCTATAGCAAAGGATGCTTAATTTCCCTTTGTTCATGATTATCCTCTATTCTTCATTTTGATCCTGGTCTAAGGATTCTTAAGTGCCCTTTCACTTTGGTTAGAATTACTTCACCCATTAGGCCTAAAGATTTGCATTTTTGTTCTACTAACCTACCCTGTGAATATTCCCTTTAATGAATTGGTCTAGTTATGCTATCCATTTGTTGACTCCAGAGCCCAATTGCTTGAAGACCTATCTCTATCCATTTTCTCTAAGAATTCCAGCACCCAACCTTCAATTCAAAACCAAAATCCCAAGGAACTCTAAGAACTAGCCTAAAATCCCATAAAAAACAAAGCTAAATTATATAGAGAGAGCCCTCTCTGAGTCATAGGTTGGCTAGAGCTTATACTTAAAATATTGGTTTGTGGTTACCTCAGTTTCTTGCTTCTTCTAATAACTTCTAAGGAAAATTATAAGTGATAACATAGTGGCGACCATATTAGGGACTCAAATCCTCAGTCTGAATAAAACTTTAAGAAAATTCTAGATCTTTATTTCAAGCCTTTTAAAGGGTTTGTTAGAAGTTATTTACAAAATCTTACAAAAATAAAGTGATTAGAAAAAGCTTGAAACTCTGGCTTCAAGGAGAACTCACTACACTAGAGCTAATCCAGATCCAAACCCTACTCCACTAGTTGATAATCACAACCTGATTTCGAGAATACCTAAAGAGAAAAAAGTTCAGTTAGTCAAACACCTTTAATCAAATCCAATTCGTGCCCTGATGAGTGGTTGTTCTTAGAAGACCTTCTCTTTGATGTGCCATTTGATCTTTCCCTATTTAGAACAAGGTCTGAAAGTGCACTTGATGGTTTTTTTCTAGATCTAGAGTTTATTGCAGACCTCAAAGTCCAAAAGGCTAATCAGTCAATTGATGAATATATTCTGAATTCTCCACAGTCATCCCTTACTACTGTTAGGAACCCTGAGCTTTCTGAACCAATATCCACTACTCTTAGTTCACCAATATTCCCTTCTGCCTCTGAAGTTCAATCCCCACCTCCATTTATACCTTCACTTCGTTACCAACCTACCACTACTCATCAACCACCTACTGGTCCTAGTTCATCCTACACTTCTACATCACCTTCCAGTGCCTCAATCCCACATTTTAGCCCATCTTAGCTTATAGCCATGGCAAATAGGTATGCTCCCCTTGTCTTACATGCTCGACTTGGTGCCATGCCAACAAACTACCAGAGTAAAATCATCCAATTTGATGGCATAAGACACTACACTACATAACACCATGTTAATAAAATGGCAGACTAATTTGAACCTCATGAAATTGATATTGTGGATGTCCAAATGAGATTACTTGCTCAGACTTTAGCTGGTGATGTTAGAAAATGGTTTAGATCACTGCCTGATAATAGTATTGATAGTTTAGAAGTATTTCAACAACAATTTTTGAATAGATGGAAAAGAAAAAGAATCCTCTATAGATCCTTTCTGAATATGAAAATATTAGGAGAGGACCCATTGAAACTGTTCAAGATTACTACACCAAATTTAACAATATATACAATGCAATTCCAGTAAATCTTACACCGCCACCTGACTTAGCATTAATAAAGTTCCTTGATGGTTTTGACACAAACGTGGCATTCCAAATGAGGGAAAGAGACTCCCCAACCCTAGAAGATATGAAAAGTGTAGAAGTAAGCGTAGAGGCTACTTTATTAGCTAAAAGAACTAGAGTTAAGAATGAAAGAAGAGGATGAACTAAACATGAGCCTTCACCGTGTGACATTAAAATAAATATCTTAGCAAAAGGCATGGAAAAGTAAATGGATAGAGTAGAGAATATAGAGAGGAAACCCTAGTGGGATAACCAACAGGCACCTCTAGCTAGAAACCTAAACTATAGGAAAAACCAAAACCAAAATACTGGGAAACTGGACTTGATCAAAATAGAAGACCTTCTTTCCATGAAAATTATGCATAAACATCCCATCCTGAAGACCCAGAGAAGATACATAGATTAACTTGATGGGATTAGATGATGAAGATGTTGTTTTTCTGACCCAAGATGATCAGGAATTGGATATGCTGCATCAATTACAAATCTAGTCTAGAGAGTCATTTGATTATAAAAAATGTTATGATTCTACAATCTTTGAAGTGCATAAGCAGTATAACCTAAGAAGTAAAAATAATTATGATATCTCCGACCAAACCAAGAAAACAGTGCCAAATCAACTAAACAAAATCAAAGAAGCCCCGGTTTCTAAGATCTTCCAAATTCTCCCTAGAAAAAACCACAACTCTTCTGGTCCTACCATTGAAGATATAACCCCTAATCAACCTTCTGGTGATCAACCCTCTATTTCAATCCCCCCCAAAAAACTAGTGGACACACCCCAAAATACTAGATTGGAAAATTCACAAAAAGAAGTCCCCAATAAAGGAAAAGAAGACCATCCCACTCCAATCGTTGATGTCAAAAGTCCAAACTCTCAAATAGAGAAATCCACTTTGCCTTTTAATTTGGGAGCAGAGGTACCTAAGCTAAATATTTCCGTCCCTTTGACAGAGTTAATCAAGAATGAAACCTACAAAATACAGATAAACCCGACCCTGAACCTTGCTGAAAATGAGGATTCTCTTAACCTGTTTGATGACCAACCTGAACTTATATTTGGTACATATGTCAATGGAAAACCACTAGAAGGAGGAATACCACCTTTCTATATTAGCCTTGGCATCCATGACAAAATTCTTCATAATGCAATGTTGGATTCTGGAGCCTCCCACAACTTAATGCTGAAATCAGTAATGGAAAAATTGAACCTATACATTACAAGACCTTACAAGGACTTACTTTCATTTGACTCAAGTCAAGTAAAGTGTCTAGGGCTGATTAAATACCTTTGTGTTACCTTAGTTGAATATCCTACCAAGAGCATCCTTATGGATATTGTAGTTGCTAATATCCCACCGAAGTATGGCTTGTTGTTATCCAGGTCATGGGGAACCAAACTTCAGGGATCTCTACAACTTGATATGTCATATGAAACAATTTCTATGTTTGGACAACCCAAGAAGCTGTACTGAGAAACTTTAATGAAACACATGGTGACTAGCCATGATCAGCCTCAAAACGTTCCTATCTACTCTGTACATTCAGACATTGATTCTTTCATTTTGTATAACATTGATGAAACATGGGAAACTCTTTTAGACAGTGTTGATATAGAACCAAAAGAAATTGCAGTTTCAAAACAGAAGGAAATTGTCCAAACTTTAGAACCCTCCACTAAACAAGGTAGTCAAGCTGAGGAAAAGTTGGTGGAAATAGATGATACTAATTATGAACCTGAGATATTGTGGCATCTTGAGTTTGATGAGCCAGTCAATAAGTTTGGAGTAGGAGCAGGAGTTTGGATATACAATCTAGATAATGATTATTCAGAAGGCCATGCATATGCACTAAATTTTAAATTTACTAACAATATGGCTGAGCATGAAGCACTACTTTTAGGTCTTAAATTAGTTAGGAAGCTAGGAGCTATAACAATTTCTATCATGTGAGACTTTGGATTAGTGATAAAACAAATTGATTTTGTTTATATGACCAAAGACCCTAGATTAAGTTGTTGCAGAGGAACCATTGTAGATATACTAAACACTTTCTTAGAAGCTAAAGTTGCTATAATTCTTAGAAAACATAATATGCAGGCTCATAGTTTAGCAATGTTTGCCAACACCTGCAAGTTACCCTTTCAGCGTAACTATCTATACACTGTTGACGTAAGGCATAGGCCTACAATTCTAGATAATTTGAATAACTGGCAAATATTTGCTGATGAAAAACAAATAAATAACTTTTTTTATTTCAGAACAAGAATTTGTAAATAGCAGCATAAATACTAACACATCAATAGACCCTAACACTGAAGATAAAATAGAAATAAATGAGATAGAAGGTGAAGAAATAGATAGATTTCATCCCACTAAATTTACAAAATCAGATGTAAAAAACCTAGAGCAAGTTGAGATTGATGAGATAATTAACAAAGACACTAAAGTAATCAATCTCAAAGACAATTTCTTACCTAAGGGATTAACCCATTTGGAAGACTTGTCTGATTCAAACGATGTCACTAGAATTCGTAAAATGGAACCTTTGAAATCTAAGATGGAGGAGTGTGATATTGGCACGGATAAAAATCCAAAATTGATGAAACTTTCTAAATCATTACCTCCCACTGAAAGAGTAAAATACATTGAGTTATTAAAATAATTTCAGGATGTATTGGCTTGGAGTTATGAGGACCTCAAAGCCTATGACACCATCATGATCCAACACATAATCCATATAAAAGAAAATTAGAATCCTTTTAGACAAAAACTTAGAAGGATAAATCTTTTCCTATTACCTTCAATTGAAAAGGAATTCCAGAGAATGTATGATGCTAAGATAATTGCACCAATCATATTTTTTGATTGGGTTTCAAACCTTGTGCCAACTATGAAGAAGATTGGCGAGATTAGACTCTGTGTGGACCTTAGAAACCTCAACAAAGTATCTCTTAAAGAAAATTACCCTCTCCCCAAAATGGTCCATATTTTTCAAACGGTACTTGGATCAACCATGATCTCATTATTGGATGGGTTTTCTGGTTCCAATCAAAGCTTAGTTCATCTTGATGACCAAGCCAAGATTGCCTTCACTACTCCTTGGGGCACATTCATGTATGTGAAAATGCCTTCCAGACTAATGAATGCAGGAGTCACTTTCCAGAGGGCTATGGATATAGCCTTTGCTAAAGAAATCCTTGATTTCCTAGTAATATGCCTAGATCACATTATTGTATTTTCAAAATTTGAAAACCAACATTTGGATCATCTAAGGCAAGTTTTTATTAAATGTAGAAAATATGGAATTTCTTTGAACCCCAAGAAGCCTTTGTTTGGGTTAGAAGAAGGAAAGTTACTAGGTCATATAATTTCAAAAGATGGTATCTGAATAGACCCTGCAAGAATAGAAGCCATCTTACAGATACAAAATCTGATGAACATCAGAGAATTACAAGCTTTCTTAGGGAAAATTAACTTTCTTAGTATATTTGTTCCTAACCTAGCATAATTAATTACATCACTGAACAATATGTTGAAAAACGATTCCCATAAAATGGACTATTGAGGCCAAGAAATCCTTTGAAGACATTAAACTGGCGTTAACAAGAACACCAGTATTGATGAGTCTAAAATTTGATAGGGATTTCATCTTATTTTCCTTTACTTCTGAGCACATAATTGCTATAGTTTTACTGCAGAAAAATGACCAGGGCTATGAACAACCTATTTATTTCTTTAGCAAGGCCCTTAGAGATGCCCCCTTAAAATATAACGTAATGGAAAAACAAGCGTTTGCTTTGGTCAAAGCTATCAAGGACTTTAGAGCATACATTTTATATTTTCATATAGTAGCATATGTTCCCAATTTAGGTGTCAAAGACATCCTAACTTAGGGTGGTCCAAATGGAAAGAGAGGAAAATGGATTGCTACTATTCTAGAATATGACATACAAATCAGACCAACTAAGTTAATCAAGGGCCAAGGTTTAGCCAAGCTCACGGCTGAATCAAACTATCAGGCCCTAGATATAAACTTTATTGCACAAATAGATAATGAAGAGGAGATGGAAACTACACCATTCAGCCAGACCTTTATTGAATCACCATGGTATGTTGATATCATTTATGTTTTACAAAATTTACAAACTCCTCAAAGATTATCTAAGACCAAAAGTAGATTTTTGAAGATGAAGTACTTAAAATTTTGTATATTAGACAATGGTTGTTTTGGAGGAATAATGAAGGTATTCTTCCCAACTGTTTATTAAAAGATGAATCTGACAAAGTACTGCACGAGTTTCATGCAGGTGACTGTGGAGGTCACCTTTACTAGAAAACCACTGTAGATAAAATTCTTAGAGCTGGTTTCTACTCGCCAAATTTATTTTTTGATGTCAAGAAACATGTGACCTCCTGTCACAAATGTCAAATTTTTTAGGTAAAGAAAAAACTGCTACCATTACCCCTCAAGCCAATCTCTGTTGAAACACCTTTTCATCAATGGGGTCTAGACTTCATTGGTGAAATTCGCCCTCCCTCCTCTACCCAACACAAATGGATCCTCACTACCACAGACTATTTTACCAAATGCATAGAGGCCATACCTTCAAGGCAAGCCATTGACACTATTATCATAACCTTCCTTGAAACCAACATTCTATCAAGATTTGGATTTCCAACTAAGATCATCATTGATAATGCAACAGCTTTCAAATGTAGAAGAATGATAGACTTCTACAACAAGTATCATATAACCCTAGGCCATTCCACAACCTATTACCCGCAGGGAAATGGACTAGTAGAATCCTCAAACAAAAGTCTAAAATATATCACCAAAAAGTTGTTAGAGGATAATAAGAAAACATGGAATAGAAAGCTAGTAAATGCCTTATGGGCAGACATGCTAACCACAAAAAAATCAATTGGCACTTCTCCCTACTACTTAGTTTATGGGATGGAAGTTTTTTTCCATATTCCTTGGGAACACTAGTGATGAAGTTGCTCGAAGAACTGCAGGTTGAACCAAATAATATCCAAATAAGAATAAACCAAACAATTCATTTACAGAAAACCAGGGAGGAAGTGTCCATCAGATCTTAAGTTGCTCAGGAAAGGATTAAGAAGATTTTTTATAAGAGAACCAAGGCTGAAGACATCTACCTTGGTGACAAAGTACTCAAAGTTGGATTCAAGGAGGGAAGACAAAGGTAAACATGGGAAATTTGATTTCCTATGGAAAGGCCCATACATCATTTATGCTTTTAGAGGTAATAATTCTTTCTTCCTAAGAGAAATGGATGGTACAGAAGTAGAAGGAGGGTCAGTGAATGGTCGAATGCTCAAACACTATTTTTAACCTAACTACTAATTTTTATTTCCCATTGTACATATTTCATTTTCCAGGTAATCTAGTGTGGATTGGATGGTAGTTTCTTGAAGTTGAAGCCCAAAGAGAAGGCCCTAAGCTTTGAGAGATTCATTGTCATAAGTATTAATAATTCGGAAGCACAAAGGAACATTTGTCAACGTAATATCAACAACATTTCAAAGGATACTAATCTACAAAGTTCATGACATTTCACTAGCAAATGCCATCCCCAAGTGGAGCCATTGTTAAGTTCCTATACCAATAGGAGTCATACTTTTGAATGATTGAGATTAAACCTTGTAATATTATACATACCTTTGCTTTATGCAAATGTTTTCCATATTCAAAAAATAAAAAAATGTAAAGAGGGTATGTCTTAAAAGAATAATCAAAGGACAAAAAGAATGAAAAAGGTAAAGATTAAAAATATGGACCCCAAGAAAAGAAAAAAGACTATGAAAGTGAGCAAGTCCAAATGCCACTACTATTTACCTTTTATGTGTAATAAATGATTGTGTGCAACTTGTAACTCATGCCACAGTCCATGATAGTCAAAATGTTTAAGCTTGGCTATTTCATGTTTTCAATTTTATGTTTATAGATAGAGAATAAAATCTGACCAAACAGTGTAATCTTGGTAGATAATTAGATAGGTAGAGTAAATAAAAGGAGCTCAAGTGTTTAATTTGAGCCCTTGGATGAGAAAAGGTTTGATTAGATAGTTTTCTATGTGAAGAAAAGAGAATATTGATAAGGGTTTGCTAGCTTAAATTCACCATAAAAGTGAAGGAAAAATGGTAGGATAAGTAGATGAGTAAGTAGAAGAAAGGTTGCAAAAGTATGATGATTGATTAGAAAAAAATAATATTTATCATCTTTCATCATATGTTCGAAATATGAATGGACAATCAAGCATGCAAATGGATTTCAAAGTCAGTTAATTAACTTCCCCCATTCATTTCACCTCTTTACTTAAGTAATTTCCCATAATAAAGTTCAAAGTACTTAAAACCTTTAAGACAAAGAGGCTCATAGAATTTCTCTCACTTTTGGAGGGACCGAACCCTTGGCTCAATGACTTATGGATATTAGGTACTAGATTCCCTTCATAAAAGTTCATCCCCCCTTCAGTTCATTCATTTTCCTAATAATACTCCTTTTCCTAAGGTTAAAACACTTTCTTCCTAGGAGAAGTAATTTTCCCCCATATAAAAAACTTTTCATACCAAAAAAACACAAAAATGCTTTACCCTAAGTATTAATGTAAATATGTGAAAAACATGTAATTCACAGAAAAACATCTTTCTTAGTGTTTTTCCCTTTTCCGCTCATTTTTCATATTAATGACTAGCTTTATTATAGTAAATCTCGATAAAAACCCAATTTCCCGTATATATTTAACTCCTATGTATAAATTAACCCTACACACCAGTTTAATTATAAACTAAGATTTTCACCTAAAGCCCGACCAAAACCTTTAACTCGTCGATCTGTGATCAAGTTAATTGAGCCCAATTTTAATCCTCTGTTGATTACCCCAATGGCCTAATCTCACTTTAAGCCATTATCAACCCTGATAACGCCATAATTAAGTGCTTGACGTGCCCCCAACCAGCCTCCGTGCAGCTCCTCCACCCGATCACTGTGCAATCATCCCCCTCCTCATCTAATGGTCCTCATCCATATCCGGCCAACCCAACATCCATCCTTTAGGCACTCGATAAAGTGGTTTTCCCCATGGCCCCCAATGCTACATGTCATTTTATGAGTGGAATTGGGCGTCTCCTACCAAATACCACTGAGTGCCTAAAAGCGATGTGAAATGAATCACTTACCACCCTCCCGCTACACGAAAAAGTAACCACTATTCACCCCATACCCACCAAAACATAACTTTTCTCACATAAAAGGAAAAAGGCCCAAAATTATTTGTTTTCATTGAATTTTCATTTGCAAGCATTTGTACGCATGCACGACACCTGCAAATGTCAAATCCATCAATCCACACACAATTTCACTCCAAATACACCACAGACAACCCAGTCAGCCTTACAGCCTATAAAAATCCCATTCGACCACTTGCAATTGCCATCCACCCTACTAAGAGCCAATTCACCCCAGTTCTAGGTATTTAAACCAGAATTCACCAAATACCCTATCAATTTCAAAGTAACTAGTTGTTGAGTGTTTTTAGTTAAGTTAAAAATTAATTAAAAATACTCAAGAGCTTGAGCCGTAAACCACTGCAGAGCACCGTTGCCCTAAAAGCTTTGAATTCCTCCCCATACTCAAATCCACAAGAACTGAGTATGGTTGCCCCAATTGCAATTGATGTGAGGCCCATCACTACACCTCATTTAGACCTAGACCACCTTCCCCTAGCAAACAGAGACTTCTAGATAAAAGAAACCATTGTCGTAGAGCTCTTGCTTAAAGTACATTGCCAAAGTAGGGACAAGTTCCTAAACCATACTAATAAAATTGGCTTGGGAGTCAAATTTTCCCAAGTACCAGTTCCCCCAAGTCCATATCTTTCTTGAGATTGTACATATGTGCTATGTTTGGTATTTCCCCAGTCACAAAAGCATCATGTATCATGACATGAAAGTCCTTTTCACCATCAATCCTGAGTCCATCAATGAGATGTTGCAGCTCCAACTAGGGCCAAACCTAACTCCCCTCTCAATTGGAGATCTGTTAAACTTATATCCCAAACTCAGCTCTACAAGATTGGCCCAATTGCTCCAAACCTTCATCATAGAAGAGAAACACATCCCCAAATAGCCCCCTCCATATGTAGCAGCTATATTTTCCCCTTGGGGTCGACATATTGTAGCCATGATAGCTTGTATTTTGGGTTACTCCACAAGTGAGTACATTGATGAAATTATCCTGCCTTTCATGTCCATATATACCCCAGGACAACCTCTTGCAACTATTTATGACTTTGCCACATTCATAGCTGATAGAATGCATGAGTAGTTCACAAGAATGGGAAATGAAAGGGTTTTCAAGTACTCCTCAGGTCTGTACCATATGTTTTTATATTATGAACCAAAGAAGTTCCCATTCACCCTTCAAAAGCTAGACACCAAGGGTCAGCCCAAGTCAGTCATCTTTTGGACCCCATCGATCCACCAATACCAGTCTCTGTCCTCTTACTCTAATTTTATTCATTTATTTGTACACCCATTTATGACGATGTTGACTTGAAGCCCTGCTCCAAGAATCGGTCTGGAAATAAAGAGAGCCCTCCAATTATCTAAACAAACCAAAGTTCATGACTAGTACCTTCACTAGAACCATACAGAAATCATGATTTATGGTTGCATGCTGGCACCATACAAGCTACCAAGGTACCTCCCAATGAGGTTGTTTGCATTAGAATACTATAGGAAAATTATAAGTGCAGATGAAATAAATTTTTTCGGTACCAAGAAGAAGGCCAATTTCAAAATAAAGGACCATTTAGGCCCTTTCATATGCAACTCTAGAGAGGTTGGCCAAGAGGCAGACTTAATATTACAAAAGATGAAGTTCCAAAGAAGTTTTTTCTGGAGATATGATCCTTTGGAATTCATTACAAAGAAGAGACAAAAGGTGAAGTTAGGACCTTTCATTCACCATCCCATACATGAGATAGAAGCTTATGCAAATCAAACATAATGGGTAGAAGGTATCCTAGTAGACCAGGACAATAATAGAGTAGATGTTCAGAATGCTCTTATTGATTTAGAAAAGTAGCTTGATGACAACTCTTTTTTGCAGGTACCAAAAAAACCAGAGACTGCCATGAGCACTCCTCTAGTCATGTAGACTCCTCAAAATGAGGAGAAGATCCAAAAAAGAAATAGAGAAGGGGCTTCCACTTTAGGGATGGCCACCTATGATTTACAGTAGGAATCAAATAAGAGGCAAAGGCTAAATGTAGCCTTTGAGCAGGAATACACAGAAGGCTTAGCTGAGGTCACCAATATAGAAGCAAAAAGAAGTAGGCCTGCCACTCCATCTGGAGGCATACAAGAACCTCACACATCACAAACACATATGTTGGAAAGGAAACTCAGTGTGGAAGTATCTTCCTTCAAAATTCCTGCAAACAAAGAGCAAGATATCAAGGAAAGATATAAATAAATCAATGCTAGAAATGAGAGGCTCAAAGCCCAAGCTTATGCTCAATAGCTCAAGCTCACCCCTACTAATAAAATAAGGCTAATGTTAGCCTTTGACATTAAGGAGGGGAAGCTAAAGATGACCTTTGTAAAGCCTACAACCGCAACAACTAAAGACAATATCAGATTTCAAAAGGGTATATTTTGAAGTACTGGCAAGGGATATTTATCACATAGACCAGATTGAATTGCATAAACAGGATGGAGAGATGATATACTCCACCCTGATAGGTAATGCCATAGCTTCCCACCAGCTACATAACTCTTTGAACAATATCTCAGCTCAATTCTAGTTAGAGAAGGCCCCCTCATAGGCCAAGGATACCAGGATCAAGTCCTTAGAGGATTTAGTAATTGAATTAGGACACGATCCCAAGGATATTAAAGTTGCAGAACAAATTATTAAAAAGAAGAATGATGACATAGTTTCATTGGAGAAACAACGAAAAATACCTCAGCTACAACATCCATGGACACTGGAAGTCCTACAAGCCTAGCAAGGGCGCGAAGAACATATGGACTTAGTCTTAAAATTGAACGATCAACAAAAGGAGACTAAAAAGGAATTGGATGCTTTGATCGAATTAAAATAGACAGATGTGGTGACCTCTTCAACAAATGTTATCCCCACAGTTTCTATAGTAGTGTCATCCACACTAGCAGCATCTTTGGCACCTACAGCTCCACTTGCAACAACCTTACTAGCAACAATAGAGTGTACATCAGCAACAAATACATGAGGAGAGAAAGCAACAGAACTTGTGAAAGCCATGGAAGACATGTCTATTCAAGCTATAGAGGTGAAATGACTAAAGGAAAAGGTGGAAAGTTTGGGAACAAACTGCAAACTCTCCTAACTAAAGCATAAATAAGAAACACAAAAGGCACAGAGAATGCGTGAAAGAATTAAAATCCTAGAGAAGGATTTAACATTGGAGAAACCACTTGGACAAACCGAGGAAATGCTGTGGGCCAATATCATTGACTCTGCCAATGATATTTGTCCATCAATCCAAGTTATTTTTTAGCAAACAGAGCTAGTAAAGATAGCAACTGAAGCTATCTAGAAAGTGAAGGAGGAATTGGGAAATAAGCCTGAGGATACAAATAGACTCATCCATTTCCTCAATAGAAAAAATAGATATGAGCTACATGAGCTGAAAATTGAAGATAAAACTTCCACCATTTTAGAAATAAGGAAGTTCCTTTCCAAAAGGAACCTGATGCTTAATTTGGAAGAAAAGTGCCACGATATCCAGGTAGTGATTGATAGGTTTATGGCTAAATTTCATATTTTGAGGGAGAAAGGTCTGCCTAGTCCTATGGTCATCAATGACAAACTCATGACACATATAGACTATGGCGATAGAATTAGAAAATTTGTTAGGGAACAAGCCACTTCTTCATCCATTAAAGCCCTCCCAAGAGGCAAAGTATTATCTGACACATTTGAGAACCTATTTTTCCTTGAGTGAGGTAAAACATTTGTTCCTCACCAAGCCCAATTTTTTGAAGTATACTGAGGTTGATGAGATTTACAGGAGGATGACGAATGTGAAATTACCAAATGCAGGATGGTGGGAGAACATGACAAATTTACTGTGATAAATAAACAACTGAAATTTACTACACAGAAAAAATGAAGGTAGCAGGATGAAACAGGTAAAAACAACACAATAGGGTCAAAGAGTAGCAGGGTCAAAGAGTATAAGATGAAAGATCAAAGTAAAGAAGACTCTAGCGTAAAAGTCGCACAACTATAAGCCATCATAAAGGGCTACACTTCAACCATAAAGGCTAGCACAATCACAATAAAGGGGACAACAAGAAATGGTTCATTAGCTATCTCTATCTTCTTGGTAGAAGATATTTGTATTTCATAGAATAAATCTCAAGTTGTTTTGAGATATTCTGTAATAAATTTTTGTATATATACTTTGCAATTCGAAGTATGTAGTGTGGATTCCAAAACATTTCTATAGAATTTTTCTCTCGAATCATAAGTTCTATTGTATCAATGACTGGATTGGCTTGCTGGATCAAGGAATAAAGATTATATATTTTACAGGATTCTTGTGTAAAGTGAAATACAAATAAGCATTTTCCATAGAAAATTTTAGGGGCGAATGTTCGCCCTTTGGAAAAATTAAGGGGTTTTAAATTTTTAGTGGGCGAATATTTTGTATCATAGTACATTTTTACAAATCACCTCAAATAGCCCACCTTATTTTAATGGAGAGGCTAAAAAAGGTAAATTTAGCCCTTGAAATTAGGAGTTACAACCTTCCATTCGCCCATTTTCAAGAATAGGTTTTATTTAAGTGAATCCTATGGGCCAAATACCATATTTATAAAAGAGGTATGGTAAATTAATAAAAATATAAATAAATGTGAGGTATGGTAAATAAATAAAACATTTTTTATATTTACTCCATAAGTCACCTGACATGCGAGGGTACAAACAAATAAAAATATAAGTAAAGTGGAGGTATGGTAAATAAATAAAATGTCTTTTTATACTTACTCAAAAGGTATGGTAAATAAATAAAATTATAAATAAACTAGACATATGGTAAATAAATAAAACCTCCTTTTATAATTAGTCCATAACCCTCGTTCTATTTATGAAGACTCAAGAAATAGGTTTTATTTAAGTGAATCCTATGGGCCAAATACCATATTTGTAAAAGAGGTATGAATTAATAAAAATATAAATAAATGTGAGGTATGGTAAACAAATAAAACATTTTTTTATATTTGCTCCATAAGTCACCTTATATTTACGAACACTCAAAAAATGTGTTATATTTAGGTGAAACCTATGGGGAAAATACTATGGGACAAATACCATGGACTAGATTGTTATTAATACCATGCAAAAAAACATTATTAACCCTAAATTAGTATTAATAAAAATAAAAATGGCACATGGTATTAACCCATGATATTCACCTGGAATGTAGCCTATTTAAATGGGGGAATTAAACCAACATAGATCCATCTTTACTCTGGATCTACTAACCCGCGAGAGGTATCAAATATTGTGATATGCAAACTAGCATAGAGTGAAAAAATATTTGATCCTCTCGGGCTTGGTGGATCAAGAGTAAAAATGGATGTTGTAATTTAATGTATGTTAAACATTTTAGCTTGGTTAAAATAAAAAATAAAATAAAAATCAACTATTAATTTTATTAATCTTTATAAATTACTAATAGTAATTTTTAAGCTCTAGCTTTATGATAACCCATGGTATTGACCCATGGTAATACCAAGATCTTACAAGATTTTATAATTGAGTAAAATATTCGCCATGCCTAGCCAAAAAATTATATATACATATTATATTATTGATAAAATCGCCTTCCATTTTTCCTATATACCATGGAGATTTTCCCATTTATTATACATATAAATTTAGGGGGGGTTCTTAAAATTTTCCCTAGCATTCTCTTAGGTTCAATGTTGTTTTTCTTCAAATTTTTTCCATACTCTTTTATGTATCTCTAAAATCTAAATGTTATAACTTGGAAAGATATTTCAAAAATTTCTTGAATGCACTCTATCTTGACTAGTATGCATTATTATATGTTTTCTTCACAAATATAAGTTAAGGATTTCTTGATTTCTCCTTTAGTTTAGGTGACTTCCTGTGATCTATAGCAAATGATACTTAATTTCCATTTGTTCATGATTATCCTCTATTCTTCATTCTGACCCCGGTCTAAGGATTATTAAGTGCCCTTTCACTCTGGTTAGAATTACTTCACCCGTTAGGCCTAAAGGTTTTCATTTTTGCTCTGCTAACCTACCATGTGAACATTCCCTTTAATGAATTGGTCTAGTTATGCTATCCATTTGTTGACTCGAGAGCCCAATGGCAGTAAGACCTAGCTCTATCAATCTACTCTAAGAATTCCACCACCCAACCTTCAATTCAAAACCAAAATCCCAAGGAACACTAAGAAATAGCCTAAAATCCCATAAAAACCAGAGCTAAATTATATAGACAGAGCCCTCTCTGAGTCATAGGTTGGCTAGAGCCTATACTTAAAAGATTGGTTTGTGGTTACCTCAGTTTATTCCTTCTTCTGATATCTTCTAAGGAAAATTCTGAGTGATAACAATCTCTATCCTCTTTGTCCAAGTTTGTTGAATTTTGAAGCTGTGTAACCTTGGTTAGAAGTTATACAAGGCAAAAAAACATGTTTTGAGTGGATGATAGGATGTTTTGGCACCTGATGGTCCTATGTGCAATGCCACCTACAGGTGCATAGTGCTCCGACTCTATGCATAGCACCATTCAAATTTGCACTAGCGAAACTGCCCTATGTGCAGTGTTCCACTCCTACGCACAATGCTCTGGCCTCTGTGCGAAGCAATTTATCTCCTATGCACAACGCCTCTTCCTTGCTTAGCCACTAATTGGCCTCAATTCCATTTTCTCCTTCAAGGCTTTTCTTTCTCTTTATCAAATGAAATTGATGAATTTGGAAAAGGAATTTGACATCTTATATAGAGGTTGATTTTGATTTTTCATTAGAAAAACCCACTTTCTAATGTTTTGGAACTTTTTCTTCTTTCCTCCAAATCTTTGTTTAATACATTTTTCTCTTTGTCTCTTTTCAGGTGGATGATGCTTGGATTGAACTAATTTCTTCAGTGGTTTCATTTTCTTGCAGCAAGGAGAAATATTTGGTGTAGTTGGGAACACTTATTACACAAAATGGATTGAATTACATCAAAAGAATATAAATCAACTAAAAATACTCTGTTTTGATATCAAAAACATGTTTTTGAGATAAAAATTACATTAGTGGCATAAGATCTTTGTACAATCACCATGACTTACCGGTAATCACTCTTTGTTTATTGGTCATCCTCATAGTTTTGCTACCCTTTATTTACACTTGAAACAATGCTTTTGACCTTGGAATTGAACCCTACGGTAGACCTAATGGAAAGACCTTAGATATGAACCCGAAAACCTAATGGAAGGACAATTGCCTTAACACCTAAAGTAACATATTTGAAACCTCCACTGAATACAACATGGAGATGGGTCAGCAAATGTACCTCATGAGGGAAGATTTGATTTTCTGAGAAGAAGACAAGCATCAGTGGACCATTTTGACATGACCTAATGGAATGATCCAAAATTTCAGTATGAGACACCTAAAATGAAAATGTAAAGAGCAAATTTGATCCCTGATGGAAGTATGCATATACTGACACTAACACAGTGAAGGGTAAGAAATAACTGGTATGCAAGTTAGAAAGGTATCTTTATGTTTTAAAACAATCACCAAGGATGTGGTATTAGAAATTTGATACATTTATACAGGGACTTGGCTTCACCAGAAGAAAAGTAGATCACCATGCATATTTTCAATTAATTGGTGGCCATTTTATTTATCTGGTCTAGTATGTGGATGATATGTTGTTGGTTGGAAATGACAAAGAAATTATCCAAGATTTGAAGACCAAATTGTCCTCCAAATTCAACATGGAGGATCTTGGTGCTGCAAACTATATTTTGGGCATGGAAATTAAAAGAGATTGGGCAAAGAGGAAGCTCTGGTTAAACTAGAGGAATTATGTCGAGACAATACTGTAGAGGTTTAATATGCAGGATAGTAAACCGGTGAAGGTTCCTATTACTCTAGGTGTAAAGCTATCTACTAAAAAGTGTCCCAAGGCACGAGAAGAGGAAGAGGACATGTCCCACGTTCCATATGAAAGTGCAGTTGGTAGTCTGATGTATCCAATGGTCTGTACTAGACTAGACATTGCACATGTAGTCAGAGTATTGAGCACGTTTATGTCAAAACTAGGGAAGGAGCATTAGACAACAATGAAGCAGTTTTTTAGATATTTGCATGGTACTAGTGATTATGTTTTGTCCTACCAAGGAAGACCAGAATTGGACAGAGTTTTGGATATTCGTGGATTTGTTGGTACAATCTGGGCTAGAGATCTCAATTAGAGAAGATCTATAAGTGGGTATGTTTTTAACCTATTCCATGGTGCAGTTAGTTGGATGAGTAAGAGACAATCAATAGTGGAAGTTTCAACTACAGAAGTAGAATACATGGCAACCACTCATGCAATAAAGGAAGTAGTTTGGTTGCAGAGATTGTGTTCAAGTATGGGGTTAGAAAAACAAGGTATAAGGATAGACTATGACAGCCAAAGTGCAATTTTCTTTGCAAATAACCCTGCTTATCATTCAAAAACAAAGCACATTGATGTTCAGTATCACTTTGTGATGGATATGGTAGAAGACAAAAAAGTGTTTCTGGTAAATGTGGACACTTTGAAGAATTTTCCAGATGCATTGACAAAATCTGTGAGCTCTGAGAAGTTCTCTTGGTGTAGAGAAACAATGGGTGTTGCAAGGCTGGATCAATGGCTAAGCTCTCATGTGGTGCCCTGTGGAAAGAAAATAACAAGTGGGAGAATGTTTGGTTGTGTTATATTCTTTCCACGACTAGCTCCAGTAGTAAAGTCGGGGGGTTAGAGGGGGGGTGGAGCCTCCCCTTCGTTGTGTCGGGTGTAGTAGGGGAATCACACGAGGGGTAGTAGCCCCCCCCTGTGGTTGTTATCGCCCCCCTCTACGAGGTCCGAGGTACACAGCCTGCTGAAATTTTTTTTGGACCCTATATTAGGTGGGTGGACCTACCTATGGTTTTTTTGCATGGATTTCGTACATGAATTTGGGTGTGATGGTTTCTAGTCCATGGTATTTTGTAAATCTAATCAAGGGAACTATGGATATGTTCTAATCTAGGGTTAATGGATTGGGGTTTATTAATGGTTCGACATGTATATATATGTATTATAATATTGAAAGGAACATAATAAAAAATCAAGCTGGTAGCCTCCGTTTTGGGATCTAGGGGAAAATCTATGTGTACATTTGTTTTATGTGTTATGCTCTCACCATTGTTTTTTTTGTTTTTAGAATTCGTATGTAGTTAATTTATGTATGGGGTAAAAACCTACATTTAAATGAGGGGAAAACTAAGTAAAGTGTTTTTCACATAGTTTTTAGACCAAATTTCACATAAAAAGTGAAGTTTGCTCTCCTTTACATGTAGGAAAAACTCAATCACTATCACATAGGTTGTCTCTCACAACTCTTAACTAGTTAGAAGGTCTGAACCTCTTTGGGTTCCTCCACCATTTGTATTTTCAGATCACATTTCTAAGAGAGATAATTCGCATGACAGAAAAGATGAGGAGAAAATAACAACCAAGAACCAAGAACTCTGTGATGGTTTCTCCTTATTTTTATAATCACACCTTGACCCTTTATCTTTCCAATCCTTTTCTAGCTTCTTGGGAGTACCAACTATCACATCAAGGGAAAATAATATTTATTCAAGCAAGGCTATTATCTCTCACACCCCCTTAAATCTTTTCCACCCTAATCAAATTCCCCCCCTCCTCAAAACATCATGATCTATTGATTGCTCCCTTCCATTAGCTCTAGAATTTCTAATAATAAAATACTTAATATTACATCACATAATAAATTTTGGTACATAATATATATGATGGTAACCCAAAATTACACGTCACTTTAATTACATAAAAATTTTTGGGTAAATGGGAAGGGGATATCACAATCACATTTGACTTAAATGAATACCATCATTGGTTTTCTCATTGATCTTAGACCTTCTTTGGCTATAGAAGCACCAACTTAGGTGTTGTCTTTTAGTGCAGCAATTGTCTTCATCATTTCCTTCAATACAAAAAAAAAGAGGTTCTCTTTAATTGTCCTCCTTTTATCACTATGTACATTATATTCGATTTGTTTACCTCTCGACCTTATATAATTTCCTTGTACAAGACCAGATTTTCAATATTATTTATAGCAATGATCCATTTAGTACCTACACAAAAATTTCAACATTACATATGTGTTGCAATTCCTTCTCTAGCTCAACCAATAATTCTTCTAAAGGAACCTTCAACTTTTCCCCAAAATAAGTTGAATTTCTAACAAGTAAGGTTTAAACCAATACTTATCGGTATGGTTATTATTTTCCTCCTTTTCCCTCATATGTAAAAATTTCATCTCACAATATTCATTGAAAACACCCTTTTATACTCACATCTAAGTGACCATGTGACAAATTTATTCTCCCATCAGTTAATCACCCTTCCATGCCCATGCAACTCCCATCCTTAGGTGACACACCTATCTTAGTGCTTTCCTGTATGGGATTATTGAAAATATTGTTAGTCCTATAGTTAGGTTCCCTTCTAGTGTGTTCTAACATAAATTACACTACTTGCTCAAGGTCAATGTGCCCTTTATGACCTACTAAAGGTGCTAGTAAATAAATTACTGGCAATATTATAGTCAAGGTATGCTTAATGACTTTCTCCCTTGAGATAATCAAAGTGTCTAAAAGGACTGGAATGTTTCCACAATGACTTTTCCCTCATAAGTAACAATTTCAACTCATGGTTTGCATTGAATAGACCCTTTTACACTCACATCTAAGTGACCATGTGACAAATTTATTCTCCCATCAGTTAATCACCTTTCCATGCCCATGAAACTCCCATCCTTAGGTGATCTAACTATCTCAGGGCTTTCCTTTATGTGATTATTGAAAATATTGTTAGTCCTATAGTCATGTCCCCTTCTAGTGTGCTCTAACATAAATTACACTACTTGCTCAAGATCAAGCTACCCTTTATGACCTAATCAAGGTGCTAGTAAATAAATTACTTGCAATATTATAGTCAAGGTATGCTTAATGACTTTCTCCCATGAGGTAGTCAAAGTGTCTCAAAGGACTGGAATGTTGCCACAATGAATTTGATCTTCGGCTCATTAATTTATCATTTCACCTATATAAAAACATTCATTTTTGATGAGATATACTCAAAATTTTCAAATTAGAATTTTTAATTTCCCAAATTTAATTCATTCAAAATACAGATCTCACAAACAAGAGGCTTATAATTATGATGTTTATCTCCTTTGTGTGTTTTTTATTTTTACCTATAATAGTGGCTTATATCTCACACCCCATTCCAACACTCTACCAAAAATATGGTGATTTAATAAACCGAAATGTGGTAAGTGTCCATGCATAAAATAATTTCTTTGCAAAATTTACAACATCTCCTAAAGTGATCTCATAATTAATACAGACATAATAATTACATCAATTTCAAATGATTTTATATAGATTGAAATGAAACTATCATTGTGTTATATATTTGATTTACAATAGTTTTAAGCATTTCATAATGAAATCGAACATTTATTTCAACAAATCAAAAGGTCAAAATTAAGAGTTACATAACCACTTTCTCCACTAAGATACATATATCTACATTCATGAGTAACTAGTTTCCACTTTGTTTTATAGGATGAGGGATTCATGACACTCATTTCACTACTCAACAATTCCTTAAGATTATTATAATTTATTTCCTTTCATGGCATTAATTCATGCAGTTGATTATTCCATACAAGCATACATGGACTCAACTTACCAAGAATATGTACCATATTGATTCATAATATGAATTTAATGACTAAATGATATCATAGTAATTCATGGATGCATCAAAATGGTTCTAGCAATATTTACACAATGAAGGCTCCTTTCCTTTATCATAACTCAATATATATTATTGAAAAACTGTCTTTCATATATCCAAAATTCTTTATAATTCTCACATTGACTAGGAAAAACCAATCATTTGTCTCAAGATTAGAAGCTATTGAGCTGATACTCATGAAATCATGAAAAAACTACAATCTATACATTTACTTCATAGCTACCACATTTTCATGAAACATCTCAATGCATTACTAAACATAATTTATCTCGTGAATATATTATTCATGCATTTAATTTATTCTGAACATGACAATTCAATGCATTCACATATTACTAATATTTTACTAAATCTTTATATGATGGAAAATTTCTACCTTAACCGTGCCCCTTCTTCGGTATCCATACAATACGTGCATCATATTGAACAAACAGAAGATATTATATTCACCTAAAAGGAATTCTTGCCCAATTCCTATACATTTTTAGCTTCACTTGTTTTTCCTACTTACTTGGATACCATCAACATCCATTCTCAGCTGAAATGTTTTCAAGGAATCCAAGTGGCTCCATTTATGATTTTCTTTACCTAAGTTTTCTGTCATTATCTTCATCTTTCATAATTGTACCCCCTCAATAGAATTTCCATGAGGTCCATTCTCATGTGACTACTTTAGCATACTTGTTTTTACAACACTCAACAAGCCTTGGAATTATCTCAATATCATATGTTCATCACAACTCTCTCACTTCATCTTGTTACATACAAATTTTAATCAATACTCAAAAGCAGAACTTACGTTATGTATATCATTCATGCATTCAAAAAAAACCTTTAATTATGTACTGGAACATATGCATATTGTCATGCATGTGCCATAGTTTCACATATTCCAAGCCATTGATCCACATGTGAATTGTCATTTATGCAGGAGCTATAACATCTCAATTTAAAAACTCAATATTCTTAAATATGTATTTTAGTATGTGAATTATAAATTTATATATTTTCAACAAACCGAACATTCACATGCCTGTAGTGTTTTGTAAGTTAGTGTACAAGTTTATTTTACCTATTCAAAATATTCCTTCTACATGTATTGTAGTAAGAGCACTTAACATATTATCATAGCAACAAAATTTAACTAGACTCTTTCTTAAGGTCTACGACAACCTTAGGAATCCAAAATATTTCTAATTAGTTCAAGAGGAACCTTTCGACTTGCATTCTTATGCAAGTATATTACCTTAGTTATATGTCATTATTTATTAAATATTATAATCCTACCATAGACATTTCATTGATTTCTTAATTATATTAGAGATATTTTGGGGATGCTCCCTCATTTCTCTTCACCCCACCACCAATGGTGGTTGACTCAACCTTCTTAATTTCTTGAGGTACCATCCAACTCCTAGTAAGCCCTACTACTACTAATAGGGAGTCTACTTGTTGATTCATATTCTTGTACCAAACTGTAGGGAACTTATTAATTCTTTGTTTATCAAGGTAGTTGTCTAGTCAATTTAGTGTCCTAAATTTCTCTACATAAATTATCAATCTGGGTATCATAAGCTGATGAAGTGTAGTGTGCTATTTGTGCTAAGTAACCCTTCTGACATTGTTGTTTTGTATATGTTTTTATATTGTAATTTTTTGGGGGGTTTCCTTAATTGCTAATGATGTACAGTCTGAATTATGAGGAAACCGATTCTAAATTTCTTCAAAGGTGAACTAATAAAATTCTAAGTTAAAGGAAGGAAAAACAAAATATCTATCCTATTTTGTCTTCTATTCCTAAGTCAAAAATTAAGAGTTTTATTTGTAAGGAAAATTGAAATAATTACAAAGAATGAATCTAACTAAAGCACTTTTAGTTGTCTAAGCCTCCAGTTTTGGAAAGATAACTTTCTTGAGATGGCAAACAAACAACTTACTGTACTTTACAATTTAAATAACTAAATCAAATATACAGGGAGAAACTAGGTGATTACAATCCTTGTGCGAAATGAATATTTAATCATTTAGTCTAGGATAGATATCAACTTGAAATGGTGACCAAAAAAAACATTTATCCACACAGTGTATTAGCAATCTAAACTAGAAAGTAAATAACAAAGGAAGCAATCAATAAATAAACTAATCAACAATACATTCTTGTTACTTTTCCAGCTTACCCTGTTAAAGAAAAACAAGTTTCCATTTATGAAATAGATAGAAAGAACAAGATTGCACCATCGAATTCCAACATTATGCTACTTGAACAAGATTCAAAGGAAACAATTACAGGCAGGATTGAAATTAAACAATTACAAGAAATCACCCTAAACTACAAACACTGCTAAAATAAATAATGAAACTAAACTGAACAGTAAACAAAAGCCATAGGAGTAGTCCTAGGTTAGATAGACGAAAAGTTGCCTTAGGCCATTTACTTTATCAGAAAGAATCTGTTAAAGGTCGAACTGAACTCATAGTGACCAAAGAGGAGCTCATGGTTGTTGTGCATTCATTGAAAAAATTTAGCCATTATATTACAAGCTATCAAACATTTGTCCATACTAACCATGCTGTAATTGAATATTTAATGAACAAAACCAATGTGAATGCTCGTATTATAAGATGGTTGATTTTATTACATCAGTTTGATCTAACTATTGTTGATAAGCCTAGTAAGGAAAATGTTGTTACATACTTTTTGTCCAGGTTAATTTTCCTACATGTGAAGCAGGAATGGTTGATGACCAGTTACTAGATGAGCACTTGTTCACCATTTCAGTTCTCTCTCCATGGTTTGCTGACATAACAAACCATTTGATATCTGCACAGTTCCCACCGAACTTGTCCTCCAAAGAGAAAAGCAAGATTATAAGGAAGAGCACCCCCTTCACTTTTATTGGGGGCAATTGCTTCAAACTTGGCCCAGATCAAATCTTGAGAAGGTGTGTCAGGGAGGAGGAAGTCTTTGACATTGTACTGACTTGTCATGATGGGCCTTATGGAGGACACTTTTCAGCAAAGAGGACAAATTTAAAAGTGTTACAAGCAGGCTATTATTGGCCCACTTTTCATCATGATGTGAAAATATATACTAGTCAATGTGATCAATGCCAAAGGATGGGGAAGCCTACTCAAGGGATGAAATGCCTCTGCAACCTCAAGTGACTTTTGAGCCATTTGACAAGTGGGCATGGACTTCATTGGACCTATTGACCGTCCTTCCAAGAAAAAGAATTGCGTCATTGTGTGCACTAACTCTCTAACTAAGTGGGCTGAAACCAAGGCAATTAAGGCATCAACAGAGGAGAAGCTAAATGAGTTCTAAAGGGAGCATGTATTTTACAAATTTGGATACCCTAGAGAGCTAGTCACTGATCAAGGCAACCAGTTTACCTCCAACATGATGAAAGACTTGCTCAGCCAACACAAGATCAAGCATAGGACATCCACTCCCTATCACCCATAAGCTAATGGGCAAGTGGAGGTGACCAACAAAGCATTAGAGGGAATATTCACCAAAGTGGTT
Source organism: Pinus taeda (assembly GCA_000404065.3). Lineage (NCBI taxonomy): Eukaryota > Viridiplantae > Streptophyta > Pinopsida > Pinales > Pinaceae > Pinus > Pinus taeda. The sequence goes on from APFE030867619.1 coordinate 30,410, forward strand.
AACAACAACATGAAATATTGGGCAGATAGACTAATTGAGGCCACCTAGGCCTATAATACCACTTGCAAGACCACCACTGGATTCACACCCTATGAGCTAGTCTATGAGAAAAAGGCTCTGCTATCCATTGGGTTTGATTATAACACATCAAGGATGGCAACCCAACTAGATCTAGATCTCAATAGTGCACAAAATGATATATTGATTGAGTTAAATGGTAAAGATAAGTTCAAAATGCAAGCCCTCCTACACACAGAGGTAACCCAACTTCAGAGGAATATATGGCATGAAAAGGACATCAAGGATAAAGAATTTCAAGAAGGTGATTGGGCCTTGTTATATGATTCTAGATATAAAGACTTTAAGGGCAAGTTAAGGACAAGATGGCTAGGACCTTATGTTATATAAGGATGTCATGATAATGGTTCAGTGTAGATCATAACCATACATGAAGAGGCCATTCCTCTACTTGTTAATGGACACCAATTGAAAGTTTACAAAAGACCATTGTCAAAGAAAGAGTTTATTGATGGTATCAGTAAAATAATGATGGTTGTGGAGCAAGTTTCATCTCCTGCCTCATCAAATCACTAAGAGATAAGAGAAAAATAAGGACTTAGGTGAAAACTTCCATGAGGCGCCTAAGTGCCATTATTGGGTTGAAAACCTCTTGGGGTAGCCCAATGGTATCAAAAAATAAAAAAAAGAGAAAAAAGGAAATAAAAATATCCCTGGGTGAAAACCTCTCTTGAGGCACCCAGGGAAAACAACTAGGAGGAAAACTGCTCAAAGGCATCCTAGTTGTTTTCAAAAAAAAAAAAAAAAAAGGAAAAAAGACAAAATCATGAAAATTTGTATTCGCAAGTCAGCAAGGAGGACGATCAAAGAATAAAGGAGGATAAAAAAGGGACCTATTTCTCTCACATTTTTACTTTTCCACTCATTGTCATTCATCACTCCACCATTTCTTTCACTTTTTCACTCCTTTGCTTTAGTATACAAGGGAACTGTGTTTTCTTCACGATCCCCTGTGAACCTACATGATCCGCTGAAAACCTACAATTTGATCCTGTAGGAATTACAATGGCTTGGGAATCCCACAGGAAGTGACCCTAAGGAAAAAAATGAGCTGCTATGTTCAAAATCCCACTAGAGTGTATGATTAGGTGTTCTTAGGTAGAAGCAGCTACAGGACATCCTGTAAGAAATTTTGTAGCAGCCTATCCCATATCATACAAATAATGATTGTTGCAAGCTTCCAGCATGATGATGCTAGAGTAGAAGAAGCTCTAAAGTAGCAGCAACAACAACATCATCAACACCATGAACCTACACATCAAAGGAATCATCAGAAAGCAATAAATAGAGGAAGAAAAAAATAGCATGCAACCAACACATAGTAAGCACCTCTGGTCCTTAACAACTACAGCAAGGGTTAGCACCATAGGTAAGTATCTCTCTCACTCTCTCATTTGCATAATTTAATATAAGGATGTAAATATTACGAGTAAGTTGGTTTATAAGTGAAAGGTGGCCAGTTAACTTGGCCACCTTCATTCAGTCAACATAGACAAAACAATTGGTCCTCCCACATGTGGAAACAGTCAAGTCAAAAAAGGAGAAGAGAAGGACAAAAAAGGTTAAGTCAACGGAGGCATGAACTGGGAGTTGATTATGAGGAGAGGGAAATGATGAGGTGGTAGTGGGGACCAATGGTCCAAAAATAGAAAACGTGCCTTCGTTGCTAGCAAACCTCCTCACATAACTTGACCATAAGAATAAATATGCGTTGATCCCCATTCACTATTGCATGCATTTCCTCAAGGCTCACTCTAGTAAAAGTCACTCTCATACCCAGGCAACCTTAGAAAGAGGAAAATTCCATCTGTCTGCAGGGCTTCTTACAGGATTGCACAATAAATCCTACAGGATCATGCAAGAAACCTATAGGATACTGACAAACAGTCTACAGGATTGGCTAAGAGGAGTTTCAAAGGGGAAAACACAGGGGGTTTGCTACAACAAACACTATGAAGAGGTAGGCTATACAATTCCTTCCATGTTTTAAAGAGAATTAAATAGAAAATTCCCTAGTAGTGAGTGAATTTGGCAGTTGTGTAATGGAATTGTCTCCATGGTTCTTTCAGTTATTTATTCCCACATTAAGAAAAATTCATGTCAACCATATCAGCTCCTCCAAATTCACCAACAAAATGACAGGGGGGTTTATTAGAAGGGAGGCCATTAATACTGTGAGAATCCACCAATACCCTCAAGTGTTTGAAATCTTCACAAGGAATAATTGGATGGGGTATTTTAAAAAGTTAAGAGGGTATGATGATGAAGTGGCCTGAGATTTTGCTCTCTCCCTCATTCCACTGACCAAAATTCATGCCATTATTGTGGTGAGAGGTCTCTCCATAGAGCTCACCCACGAACTCATAACTAGAATTACCACACTTCCCCTAGGAGTGCCTGGGAGAAAGGAAGACAAGGTAGATAGCCAGATTGCCAAGAAGAAATTCTTTTTAGAGGGAGAAGAGCCCATTGATGACAAAAATGGAATAAGGAGAGTAAGCCTACCATAACCCTGGAATGAGGTGAGCTACCACCTTATCAAATACATATCATGTGAGGGTAGATATAGTGTGGTTTATGGGTATCACTTTAGGCTTCTTGAAGAATTTAGGTTTGGAGCAGAAACACCTCCTCACCATAGGCTCAGCATACCATACTTCCTTCTGCAATCACTTATAGAAAAAAGCATAAAAGTGCAGGAGGGAAACCACCAACAATTATCCCACCATGGGTTAATTAGAATCATCATAGAAGGTTCCCTCCAAAACCTCAGAATTCCTATCCAAGGGGAATTTTTAGAGACATGCAGAGAGAGGAGGATATCAAAGCCCTCAGATATGGCATTAGTCCTACTGTCAATGAAAATGATGAGGAAGAAACTGAAACAGAGGGAGAAGAAGAAAAGAGGGATGAAGATGAGATAGATGAGGAGGAAGAAGAGGAGAAAGAGAAGGAAGAGGATGAAGAAATAGAGGAAGATGACAATGAACATACAAATAATCAAGATGAGGATCTAGAAGGAGAAGAAGAGGAAAAAAACATACAGGAAAAGGGCAATGAGAAAGAGAAGGCAAAAGACAAGGAGGAGTAACCTAGGTTGTCTCCAGAGGCCACTGAGAGAGAAGCAATAGCTACCCTCACTGCTCTTAGCACCCCTATCAAATAGAAATGAAAAAGACAAAGGTAGACACCCTTATGTTTCAAGACAAGGAAAAGCACAAGGATAAAGCAGGGGAAAACCCAAACACCAACCAAAATTCCCATTTTGATTGAGGACTCACCTAAACAACAGGAGAAAATTTCTCCTCCTAAGTCTCCTATCACCTATGTGAGAAGGCCTATAAATAGATACACCTCATCCAAAGGAAGAGAAATTCTACAACATACACATCAGGACCTACAGGAAGCTGAAGTAGTCATATAGGATACTCTACTAAACCTAAATGAGACTCAAAAATTGGATAAGGAGGGAAGCCTACAACAAGAAACTAAAGAAGAGGACCCAAAGTTAAAGGAACCTAGCCCCCAACCTAACCTCGACTCCTACTACAATTTTATTGAAGGGGGCATGGTCATTCCACAAAAAATTGCCATTCCAAGTGGGTGGAAGACATTGGTCACATGGAGGAGAACCTGAAGGAGATGGGCAAAGAATTATGTAGCTTGAGAGACAGGGAGGCCATAATGAGAGATCAGTTAGAGATAGAAAGTGCATGGTTTAAGGGACAACTGCACAAAAGAGAGAACCAATTGGAATGTATGGATAGTCTCTCTTTGGAATCAATCCAGTGTAGGATGCTAGCTAAATCATATTCCCTTTACCTTAAGGAACAATGGCTACAGTTCTAGATCAAGGCCCTACCACAGAGAGGCACTATTCCATTTTAGGATTATAGACAGTTCATTGATATTTTTTATCAAAACACATTGGAAGACAAGGCCAAGATGTCTGAATTTTATTTGCATAACATGGACTTAACAAACATGAATGTATGGGACCCTAATTCCAAGCTAGGAGATCTACAGTTGATGGCTTTGGTGTCACGTATGAACCATGAGGAAGCAAGGTTACAGAAATGAAGAAGATATTGGCAAAAGAACAAACAAAGCCCCTTATGATCAGAGCAGAGCAGTCAAATCCAATGGCCCTCATGAACACACACAATTTAATTGCAAATGATCCTCAACTTGCACCTAGGTACCTTGTTTCCCAAGAGCAAGCAATTTCACATTTTGAGGAAATGTTCAGGCTGTTAGGGGATGACATCATACATGCTTTCCTAAGGAGATGGAACACATTGCCATACAGTATATAGATAAGAGAGTACCACTCTCCTCAAAGAATGAGAGAAGCACTGAGCATGACACCCATGTATAAGAAATCTATGAAAAGGCTCAAAGTCAATTGGATTGGCTTGAAACTCAGTCCACCACTACTCTTGGGAATGCTAGAAGAAAGGAAGGAAGAAGAAGGAAATAGGAAATGGGAGGAGGTAGAAAAGAAAGTAGGTTTCTATGAACAAGAAGAGGAAACCACATTAGAGGCATGGGATGTCAAGGAGGCCAATAGAGCTATGAAGGACATGGATATTGATTGAGCTACTCAGAGGATGAGAAACACTTTTAGTATGTGGGTGATGATGACCCTCATCATTGGGTAATTATATGGGCCTTAATTCACCTCCTAGCTTAGTCAAACCAACTTTTCTCACAATTTCTTACATGTTCTGATCATATTTTTTTTAATGAGATGAGATAGAGTGGGATATTATGCCTAATGGACTAATATGCATTGAATGCAAGTTTGGAAGAGAAGCTCAAGGAATTTTGGCAAAGATTAAGGTTTGAAACTCGAATGGGACAAGGGAGAGATATTGTAGGAGGTAAATCCTCCTCATTTACTCCTTCCCCATTCAAATATTCCTCCATTAATCCCATGAGATCATAGTGCAAGCAAGAAAATCATGAGGATTAGAAGGCAACCAAGCAAGTGATAGAAAAAGAGTTATTTCATCTCATGTTTGGGAACCGATCCTCCCCAAATTTAAGGAATTCATTGGGGAATTCAGTTGTATAAGTAGAGAGTCCTAGAGCCTCATTAGGATTCAAATTTTTACTGTAAAACTCTATCTATTTTCGAGCTCTAGACTTGTGGAAGACTTTTTGATGTAATTTTTTGTTTTGGAAATAAGAATGAGTTTGTTCTTGATTCACTATTGAGTTAACTTAGAGGGATGAAGCTCTTGGGTTAGGGCCCAACCATAGTAGCAAAGGCTTCTCTTCTTGTATCTTTATGCTTAGCTTAGTTTCATAGATTCATGGTTAAAGTATTTTTAGAAGTATTTCATTGCAAGTAGTGTATATTTGATTAATTGTTTATTAGTTTGCTTCCATTTGTGCCTTAATTTAGTAGCAGATTAGAAGGGATAAAAGAGGCTCCACAAAGCCTCCAATAGGTGTCTTGGCCTCACTTCTTCCTTCTAGGATCATCATTTTAGGAAAAGACCTTTATGCAGCCCAAAAAGACAGATTTCCATTTCTCTCATGATATTTAGAGGTTGTTGTACTTAAATTAGCATTTGATCATTTTTCCAAAGTAGGATTCCATTTTCATATTTTGCATCTTTATTATTGCAGCAGATCTCATCGATGATTCCATTTTATTCAGGAAGTTCTTCATGCATAAGGTGGACAGTTAGTTCATTAAATTCTACTTTTATAGCTCATGATAATTCTTCTTGTTACATGACTTTTTGGAAATTACACATGTTTGATGCATAGAAGGTACTTCAGAAGTAGAAAGAAATCTCATAGCCAACAACCACCTTCCAATTTCATCCACCCATAGGCATTCCTTGTTTTCATGAAAACCTTCACCATTTTCATCATTTTATATAGAAATTTCTTCAAGTATTTTGAGCGAATCCAACCATATCCTAAACTTGGTTTTGGGTTCTAAGTGATCCTAGGCCTCTTCTCACTCCATTACGCATATCAACCACCTTCCCTAATCTTTCCATCACCTCCAACACCCATCATTTTGTGCACGGCTACATCCTATAGAAATACAAAGAATCCTATAGCTTTCTAGTATATCGTGTAGGTTTTCCTATAATGGCTTGTTTTGAGACCGAATTAAGGGAAAACATTTAGGAAGCCTTCCAAGGTCACCCAAGGGTCTCCCAAACCTCCTGAACCTTCCAACCAACCATCATCATCGCTAAACCACCTGCCACATCACCAAAAGAGATTAGTTTATACACTTGATTTTTCATGAAAAGCATAAACAAACAAAATATATTTATTACAGTCCTTTACATGCATAACAGTTGTGCTTGATGTTTTCAACTTCCATGCTTAGGGTAGTAGTATTTTGTTCATGTTAATTTAGCATCATTGCAAAGCATAACTCTTAGTAGTTAATTAGGGAATGGTGTACCTTGGCATTGAATTTCAGTCTTTTTCATTATTGCAGAAGATCAGTTCTCTCGTAGAGTAGATTTCTATTTTTTTCATCAGGGAACCAAGCTTCTTCTCAACCCATAGAAGTCTGGCTTGAAAAACCTAGTGGTCTCTCACCAGCTGAGCAATGATAAAAGGAAAAACCATCACTTTTACTTGTGTATACAACACTATCACCTCCAAGTGTGTACGAACCCTGGGTTGATAAAGTAAAGCTGGTAGCCCAAGAGTTGCAGTACTGTTGTTGAAATATTAGTGCTCATTAGTAAGAATGATGCATGGCCATATTTTTATGATGACAATTAGTTCTATGGAGTAGGGAGAAGTGTTTTATATAGTGAATCTTGTAGCATCAACATAGAGTTGAATTGGGAAATCAAGCCAATTATCATGCTCAATTAATGTCTCTAAAACTTATCAAAAAAAAAAATAGGGCGTGGACTAATTGTGGTCCACATAGTGATTATAGCGTCCTAGATTCCCATTGCTATTACATTATATAGTGGCGAATCTTTTGAAACCAACTTCACTGCACCATTAGGAGTAAATTATTTATTATACAAATATGAATATAGAAAATGAATGAGAGAAAATTCTTTACTATACAAATATGAATATATCGATATTAGTGAATAATTACAATGAACTCCCCGAGGAGTTCATTATACTAGTTTGTATGGAAAAAAGAATGTATTAGCAATTCAAGTTCTCTAAAGTATGGGATTCCCATGGTCATGCATATATAGCTTTCCAAGTAGGAAGTTATGGTAACAAATGTGTTAAAATGGGAATTTGAGGGAAATCCATCTTGTTTGGCTAATCTTCTGGACATTCAGAAATCTTTATGTGGAGTGGTCATTAAGACCCACTTTTTTTTTGGGGCCTAATCTAGTATTTGGAGCATAGCAGTTGGAGATAATGTCAGGATTCATTGCCAAATGTATTGGCGTACAAGTCCTCAAGTGAAATTTCATTCAAGTTATAGTAGGTTATTTTTTTTTATGTATCACACATATTTGAATGGTCATCACCCCCTTGTTCATGGCTATTAACATACACAAATGCTCTTCCAAGACATGTTCATGTGATGAGTAACTTCTAGTACTTATTTCCTATTGTATCACACATATATAAATTGTCATCAACCCTCGGGTCATGGTCATCAACAGACAAAAATGCACTTCAAAGACATGACATGATGAGTATGCTGGTTGTAATCACAAGAATATTATACAACATTCATGGCCAAGGCTATAAGGAGAGAAGTGTTAGTAATAGCATAGTTGCTTCTAGTTTATGTAACAAAAGATCTAGTTGAGAACCTTCACATGATCAGTTTGATAGAAAATCACATAGATCAATTGGTTCTTCTGTTATGAGTGTCACCTGTCTTGTCACAAGAGAAATTCATGTCAGTTTAACTAAAAGCTTCACATATTTTTAGGACTAGGTAGATGGATGCCACCTCCCATAGTTGTTTTGCAAAATTCGTAATGTTGCGATCAATAATATTTTGATAATAGAAATTTTAGTTTTTTGAATTAGAATATATTGATAGATTTGGTAAAAGACTAGACTTTTCTTCTCTTGTAAACGTTTGGTCATAATTCAGTTTTTCATGTTTACAGTGTCAGTCAAACATGGATAATCCATTTTATTTTCATTATTGCGCGTTGCTTGCACTATTCTGCTCACGCATTAAAAGAAGCATGGACATTAAATTAGCTACAATAACTCGACTCCAATGACTCACTGAGAAATTGAAATTGAAATTTGTGGTCCCTAAATAAACATAAAGCAAACAATATCCAAAGGTGGTGTAATATTTATTCGATACTTTTTGTTTTCATGTTGGGCCTATAAAATGTCATTCCATATAAGGAATTTTGACCTGTTGCAAATGGACAATCACACTAAACATCATCTTAGCTGATTTTGGGGACCATAGTTTACACTTCGAGAAAATTTTTAGACTCATTTTAGCTGTTTACAGGATCAAAATGGTGGGGGAATCTGCAGTGGTGTTCTTGATCACCATAAAGTCTATTTGTAGTTAAATAACATCTTCTATACTAGGTCCATTCCACCTACAAACTACCAATTTTTTTTCCATCTTTCTCAATTCCTAATACTTGACAGTGTCAATAACATTAAGTGAATAGGCATAGATTTTTAGTGAAGACTATTTTTCACCCTCCTTTATATGAGGAAAACAAGGAACAAGTTCTCATTCAAATAAAATTAAGAAAATGTTTGAATTATGTAGCCTAAAAGCATAATGGGAATAAAGGGAGCAAGGGTAGAGATCCTATCTGGTTTCACTTCCTGAAATGGCCAGTGCACTCCAACAACATGGTCATTACATTGGTTGAGCTACCATGGTTGTTAATTTGATGCTGGATCAACACCCAACAAGGAAAATAATCCCCCACCTCTTAATATGTGGTGCATGCTCGCCATTGTAGCATGCGGAAGAATTATTAAAAAAAACAAAAATAATTTTACCAGACTGAATTGTCTCATCTTTTGTTGAGAGAAATACACCCACTGAGGGTTTTTCTAAAATAAACGTATTTTGTGCCCTTACTTATCTTAATAAAGTTTGTGAATGTCTGGGATTTGAAGCAAAAACCCCTACTAAAATTTTAAGTCTCGAGAGAAAGGCTTAAAAAATAATGTTTCGTTTATATGTTTTTTAACTTCCTGTAGCTATTTTTCTCAGAGTCGTGCAAATGATAAGGTTCAACTAGTAGAGGCCTTCAAACGGGAAGAAGATCCTCTTCCTTTCAAATTTGATGTACACTTTAAATTCCATTTATATCGAACCTAATTTGAATAAATTAGATATTTCTTAATACAATTGTCCAAATGCTTCCATAAACATGCCTTGAGGAGCTTCACGACTAAAACAAACTTCCTCATGGGGTATACACATTTGAGCCAAAATTGTCTGAGACTTGTGCCCAACTTTAATGTTTTTGATACCTATTTCCTACAAGATATGACACAACACAACCCCAGGGGATGGATTAACAGTCTATCGGCCCCAATAGTGCACCGACATGCCAATGGGGGTTGGGAATATTCATGTCCAATTGCCACACAATTTTGGGTAAAATGGGAAATAAGATACCCAAACAACATTCATTACCTTAACCACAGAAGTTTCCCCAATTTGGATTTTGTGCAGTTGGGGAGTTATATCAATTGGCTAATATCAGAGGGAAAAACAAAATGAAATTCTTCAGTTTTGATTCAATCTTTTCATTTTTTGAAATCCACTATCCATAAACTCAAAATTGAGAACCATTATTCACAAACAAAGTCATACAAAATTTAGAAAGCTTTATAAAGAAAGAAACTGGCCAAACTAAATAATCAAAAGAGATTGAAACTTATGTATCTACTTGTTAGTTTGGATAAACACCATGCCTGTAGAATCCACGATGTCATCCAACTCGCTGATGCTATTCTCCAACGTGGGACCATCATGTATAACATCAACTTTACCGAGCCATGTTTTAAGCAAATTCTAAAGCACATATGATGATGATGATGTCGATGCTTCTTAATACATACAACTTAACAAATAAAACTTCGAAGGAAAGGAAAAGAGTAGTTGGAAAATAATTTTAATAGGTTACTTTTAGATTAGCTCAAAATGTCAATTTCCGTGGTAGCTTATGTTACTACTATTGAGTTTAATTTATTCTTATTTGAGAATGTTGTCAATATTGGGGTTAAATTTTTCTTTTTTTAATTTTAATTTTAATTTTAAAGCAAAAAATTGTCGCTTTAAGTAGAGGCTATATCTAATGATTCTGAAATCCTAGAGAGTGATCATTTTGGCATGAGGGAATCAATAAAAACTATTGAAGAACTCCTTAAAATAAGCAAATATGCTGATATAAAGAGGGAAAGGGGACATGAGGTTTACACTAAGGGTAGTATCTACTAATCCTTAAGGAGGTGGAAAATATGCTCAAATCTATGAATAATGTTATCAATAAACCTAAGGATTTGTAGGTAGCCCATTTTTTTTAGGGAACTTCACTTAGAACTCATTAACGCACTATTATAAGATAGTGGTAGTTTAGTTTAAATTAGTCGCTCACATTAGTCATTTTTAGTTGTATTACTTATTAGCTAGTTGTATATTTAACCCAAGACTTAATTAGTCATTTTTGGTTGTGTCACTTAAGATTGCTCATTTTCTGTAGTATTTCACTTGGAAAAGTTGTGGTGACTAAATTTTTTAGTCACCTAGTCACTAATTTCTCATTTTCTACTACTGATTGTTGCAATTTTACCTATATTTTTGAGTAGAAAATACTCTAACATAAAATCATAGATTTTGTTTTCCATCCTATTTGTAGGTGTCCCAACTTTCTCATTTTATTAGGAACCACAATATCCCAATATTTGAGAACCAAAATTAAAGTATCAATAACCACACTACCAACCACCATATTTCATACAACAAAACTATATCTACTTTACAATTATTTATTAATCTAAGAATTCAATTATTTTGTGGGTTGATCCCAATCCTTCAACGCTTGTAGCTATCATAATAATTTTATGATCCTTTTGGAGGAGTTTCTAGCTTGTCCCTACAATATTTGTTTGTTTCCTACCTTTACCCTTATTCAAACTTTTCCTTGAAAAGTGTATGAAATAATTTATTCCTTTTGGGCGACCTATTCTGTTGTTACCACCATCCATTTGTATGCCTCCTTCCACATTTCCATCATGTATAAAATCAATTGATTATTTATAGGAAGGCCTTGTCACTTTCTTCTTACCATATGGACTATTGTATCATTGACTACTAAAATATTCTCCCATATCGAAATCAATTCCTTCCCAACATACCTCAATTGAGTTTGACACTTGCAATCTAGAATTTTATTTTTCAAATTGATTCAATAAAAATGAGCATTTAGTGTCCCTTGAATAAGGCATGCTAGTAGAAATTGATTATACTTTCCAATAATTAGAGATATGTTTTTCATCTCTCCTAATAAGTTGCATGCGTTAATCTATTCCTTCATAGAATGAGTGTTCATACTCCTTGTAGGGTAAGAGGTGACACCCTAATACACTTATACAAACTCCTAAATCTTTAACTTCTTTAACCTAAGTTTCTTACTAGATCCCAAACAAGCCAAATTTCTCATTTGTGCTGAAGGAGAACTCTAATGTCTCCCTTTTGAGTACTTCTCACTATTCTTGTTATTATTATCTAACCCAACAACACTTCTGTATCGATTCTGTGTGGTAGATAGGTCTAACGTTGGATCATGTCACCTTTTGAGTGTAATCATTATTCCATGTTTGGGGAAAAATATCTTTATAATGATCAGATTCCTACCATTATTGGCATCAAAATAGACATTTCTATAATCCAAATAATGAACAGCCTTCTAAATTACATATTTTATTTATAGAGAATAAGGTAACCCCATTATTATGTCCATTTCAACACACAATTTTATTATTAATCTATGTGGTTTGGAGAATTTATTTGGGTAAGAGAGATAAATATCCCTAGGATGTTTTCATTGTCCATAATTTTTTTATCCTTCCAATGTTTGAGGTGGAGACATAATTTAATGACTTAATATGCCTCCTTGTTTATATAGAACCCCAATTCCCAATATTTTGGTGAAATATGAGATTTGGTTGAGAAATAGTGATGAAACTTGATTGCCTCTTTGTCCTCCACCTATGAAATGGAAAATTCATGTAATCTTTAGATAAATCTGTCAAAAGGAAAGACATATCTGATCTCCATAATCAAATAATTTCCCACCAAGTGATTCAAAGTAGCTTAGGAAAAAATTCACCTATAAAATCTTCCCATCGAAGAAAATATTTGATAATGATTAATATCATCGAGTGACTCTCTTGCCAATGATCAATATTAGCCTCTCTATGCTATTCTTCACAACCTAGGATGACCCCTTATTCTCGTTTATTCTCCACCAACTTCTTTTCTTATTTCTCTTTCCATTTGGGATTTGGCTAAAAATCTACTCAAGTCACTAATGGTCCATGATATATACCTTTTACTATGTGTTTCAAAGTTGAATTCCCTCATTAGATGAAAAGAATTACAATTATGATAGCAAGAGTTCTAAGAAAAACATTAGTTTCAAATTATCTTTGTCTAGAGCCGTGGACACTTAGGTGATTTTTGGGGTGAGGAGACCATTGATCTATGAAGTAACTCTTCTTCACATAAATAAGATCGCCATGATGAGACTCACATTTTATTTTTTCATTGGGTATATGAACAAGTCACCATATTCTCAATAATTGCTATAGGAGAATGTGTTGAAAAAACTAAATAAACTCTTTCCACTTTTTTACTAAAATTCCTTGACATTAGATTGAAGAAAATGTAGGATTTCCTTCTAATTCCATACCTAATTAGTGAGCACAAACTATGAAAATGATCTTCCAAAGACGTAAAGCCAAAAGTTTGGAAAATTTAATATAAACCTCAATCCTCTTATACATCTGCTAAATATTCCATTAACTCTTCCTTTCCTCTTCTAAAAGCTAATATTGTCACCCTCACATTGATCAAGTCCATTATAATCTCCAAATGCATATATTAAAATGCCAAAAAACTATGTCATTTAAGAAATGTTTTTATAAAACCTCATTCATTAAATGAGAAGATATCTCATCCAAATTCCAAACAATCCTATGATATAAAAGTCATACGAAAATAATACTTAATACATAATAAGAAGTGCTACACAACCAAAATTAATAAAGTATCAAAATACTAATTTCCAAAATAACATCAAAATTAGTATCAAACAAGTAAACAAGCAAACCCTTAAACATAAAAGATCTCAAGAGTTGTGAAGTAAAGATTTTATGAAATTTGTATTTATATGCTATGCTTTAAATTGATTAAATTAATTATGTTATATACATGAACAAGATATTATTAATATTAACACAAATATTTTTACTGGATTTGTTACTTAAAAAATTACTTTAATATTTTAGAACACTTTTATTTTGAAAAAACCAAATTTTTCTACTTATTTATTTTTGACAAAATAATTTTTTCCCAGGTTAATTTTATATTTAAGGCATGGTCTATACTGGAATTAGGCTTGAGGAATTTCAAATTTTTGAATTATGAATAACCAAAATATTTGATCATTTTGGAATATTCTTTATCTAATACATAATCTAGCAAATAACATACAAGGTAGCTGAATAGTTTTTCATGAAAGGTTATTTACTTTATCATTTATTAAAAAAATATTTATCAAAAGTTGCTTTGGCACCTGAACTCCGCAGCTTAAATCTTCCCAGTTTAATGCTGCTCATTGTCATAAATAAATTTTATTAAATTTTATTCACTGGCTATGTGATAATTTAAAAAAAATTATAAAAACATATTATTAATGGACATTAACATTCTTATTTAAATATATAATATTAATAAATAATAATATACTCTGATTAATTTTATTTCTAACAACAGATTAATATAAAAATGATAGAAAATAATGCCGTACACAAATATCAACCATATTTATTAATATGATTATCCTAACAACCATATAATTCATAACTTTAATCTCTATTTACTCTATTTTTATATTTTCATTTCTTAAACTATAAACAATGTAATAGCAAAATTCTAACCAACTTGTGACAAAGTTGCATGTCTAATTATAATATCGATCTATAGCTTTCGAAAGGATAATTAAGATCCAGGGAAGGACATCCAACTTGTGACAAAGTTGCAGGTTTAATTATAATATCGGTCTTTAACTTTTGAAAGGATAATGAAGATCGAGGGAAGGACATCCTAGCTAATAATAGGTAACGAACAGATTCCGATTAGGGACAGGAAAACAGTTACCAAATTGAATCAGAGGATAAATTACTTTATATGGTGATTTGACGTCATCGGTGTAATCATAGTTGTTTTTAGTGTTATTTTTTAGAATATTTTGGTGGATTTTTTTGTTTAATTTTTCTAATCTAGCAGAAATTTATTGAAATCACAAGTTTGATGAATAACAACTGCACAGTAAAACTGCCTTCGGCATTTTTTAAAGCGCTAAATCCACATATATAGTAAAAAAAAAATAGTTTAAATAACACAAATCAAAATTTCACCAATTTTTTTTTGCGAGAACTAGAAACTCCAAAAAATTACACTAAAAACAACTCCTATACAAAATACTTTTACATTATCAATTTTCCTCATATCTCTTTTTATAAAAGATATTTTTTTTTTTTTTCTCTACAATGACTAATTTCTATTAACTGTAAAGCTAAATAATTTTACATGGAGTTGAGGCTAAGGGGTCAGAGCCCGAGAGCCATCAACCCAACAGAACTGCCCTGTTACAAAAAGAAACTGGGGATAGCAATTACATAGTGCTAACAAACTGACATTATACCCGGACATAGACTTGTAGAAAGAAAAGAGATACATCGGAATCAGATAAGAAGTGTTTCTGAGCAGACCATCCTGTAAGAGGACCAACACTTCCTCAAAAGGAAGCCAAAACCTGAGACTCACAACCCGGGACCGAGAGCAAAAAGCCTGGAGGTGGCCATCTGAGCAAAACCCAGAAACAAAAAGGAGAAATGCGTTCACATGTGGCAATCTGCTTCCATATCCTCCGAGGAGTCTTCTCAACACCCCGACAAGCACTACCAATTCTAAGATTCGCATTGCCATCCTTTTAAGTGACAGGGTTCGCTAGGCCTAGACTAGTGGTGCCTATGTCCCTTTCCCCATCAATTGGGCCAATGTCCTCAAGAGGAGGAATGCTTATGGGCTGAATGTTCTCCTTAACAAGCTTGTCCCTTTGCCGAATTTCCTGATCTCCCTTATCCATGGAATGCTCACTGAGAAGGATTGGGCGCAATGCAAGAGAAAGGGGAGATTTGATTTTCTTCTTCCGAAAGGATAATAGTGATGTGAGGTGTAATAGGCCTGTTCAAATTACTTTGAATTTGAAATGAGTTTTTTGGAAAGCACTGTTAGGAATAGGCTTGCGTCCAGGGCTCAAGGGAGGCAAATCCTCTTGAGAGGAGGTAAGATTAATGAGCGAATGAGTAGGGTCTACAGAATGACTGAGAGAAGGTCTTTTGCAGCTGCCTTGGCGTCCCCCAGAGCGTTTCCGCCTCCTTTGGCGCTTCATTTTGACAAGCAAAGGGGCAGACACAGAGAAACCAAAGAGACTAGGGCCATGATCACGGGAGTGGCTGAAGTGAACTAAGACCAAGTAACACAAACTAAGAAGACTTGAGACGGAAAAACAGCACAAACAATTCTAAACACAAGAGGGTTGGACATCGTACCCCGAATCACCGGTCTGATCCCTCTCTAGAGAGCCTTGGCGCCCACGGAGTAAAAGAGCATGCCTGGAGCAACGATCCCACAGAGTAACAGAGCCTGCCTCGAGCTTGCTTCTGTTTGCAAGCTTCTGCTTAACTTCAAAACACACCTCAAACCAAAGCCTGGAGCAGTAAGACTGAGCTTCGGGGGTGAATTGGGCACACGAGGTCGGCATGATTATCACCATCAAGGTGCTGCTTTGAAGGGCGTACTTATTAAATGCAAAAATCATGCTATATCCTTCCTTCATAACTACATTCTTTCTGCCTGAGGTGAAGATCTCGGAGGCCAGGCTGCTCTACAGCGCGAAGTACCTGGAGGTGTTAACTTGCATGAGGGTCATTTAATTCCCTAGTACCACCCGGAAAAAGAAAACCTTTAGATATTATTGATTTAAGTAATTTATTTCAACTAAAAATATATATTATTAATTCTGATGACTTAATTAAATAAAAAAGTTTAGTCTCCACAGATTTTATGATCCAATTGTGAAAAAAAAACATATATACTTAAAATTTACCTTATAAACACCATTTCTACAATTTCTCTTGCCCTCCAATCTTTCTTTTCTCTTAACCTCCAATCTTTCTTTCTATGGATTAACTTACAATGTATTATACATAGTAACATAATATTAAAATTTGTAATTTCAGAGTCTTGTGATTTTCTGTTCCAGCTGAGTATCATCCTTCTTTTCTTCTCTCTACCTCTGATAAGTTATTTTGAGGGGTACACCTTCGTAGATATCGTCGGTGTCTTCGATATGGTGGTTGTCGAAGAGAATGAAGGGGGCGTTACATTTATCGATTATTGTCTGCAGAGTTTCTCCTTCCCCAACGATGTATATTTATATCCTCGCAAGGATATTCCTTGTTGACGACCTTCATGGGCGTAGCAAGAACTGTCATAAACACAATTACAAGCAATGGAGAGAAATTCAAAGCAAAGAATCCATTATTTACTGCCGCAGCTGCCATCATAACTGGAAATCTATGTGCCCAAAGAAGAATGATATATAGAATATTAAAACTCAAGCCAACTCCAGGGTCCAGACCACCTGGATTTCGGTTGCAGAGGAACAATGGCGGTCGAGAATATTTGTAGGCAAATGGGATGAAATCATATGATGGATGAATAAGAGATATATCGTCTGAGTAGGGCCAAGAACGGTTGAGTCGAGGGTGCGGAAGGGAAGTTGGGGAATCAAATGGCAACGGGTGTCACTTGTTTGGCTTCTCCGCCTACCAACTGGTAGGAGTTGAGTACAGACACATCATTGGTTTCGATTTGTTTGATGTGTTGTGTGAGTATTTAGGAAGGAAATGGATTTGCCCAAAACACCGGAAATCGTTTGGTCTCCGTAACAGGTAGGATGAGTTTTTAGGAAGGAAATGGGTTACGCACGGCACTGGAATTCGTATAGTCTCCACCCTACAGTTCACGCATCAATTTCGCACCTAATCCTCACCGAATTCATGAATGCCGAATGGAAATAATGGATGGAATCAAGGACGATGTATTTCGTCCTTTTAAGAAAACATTATATTTTCATCGTTCCGGATCGAGCTGAAAACAGTTACAGTCCCAAAACTGTTCTATCGTTTAATAAATCCAATAACATATCGCTTAGCACCAAGTTGAATCGTAACATTCTTTCGCTCGCACTGGTCACATCATGAATATAAATCTATGGTACTTAATTTAAAAATTTCTAAGCCAAATGCGAAGCCCATGAACACAATCGCAAGGTTTTCGAGGCAAAAATGGTAACTAGATAACTTCAAGAAAGACTGTAACTCACCGGTGTGAGAAGCTTGGAGAGGCCCACAATGTTCTAATCTAACAAGATGTAAAGCTATACACTTAAAGTGTAAAATGTCATTATTATATTTGCCGTATTCAGTTTTTTATAACTTATAGTTTTTCATTGATTAAAAAAATTTAAAATATATGCAAAGTTTAATATTATAAATTAAACACTTATATTTGTAAAATAAAATTATTTATATTTATCTCAAAATATATTGGTTGAAATGTTCCTCTGGTAAAGAATTGACTTTATTATATTATTATGATTACCATAACACAATTGTATGTACAATAAAATATAAAAATTTTGAAAATAACATATTATTAATATATTTACCCATAAACACAAATGGTTTGTAATTAAATTCAAAAATTATATTTTCTCATTGGTGTAAAAGTATTGAATAGACAATTTTTAAGAGTTTTATTTTTTAATTTACAACAAAGTAATTAAAAAAAAAAAAAATTGGAAAAAATATGTAAAAGTAAAATGTGTACAATTTGTACAACTCTCATTATATCAATCTACACTCTAATGACATGACATGCGTACTATAATATAAGCATGATATAAAAAAATGTCATCATTAAATATTACATAAATAAATATTAACTTGTTATCATTCTCTTCAATGTCAATTATATATGTATAAGATTTATCTACCAAAAAATGTTTAATTATATTAAAAAATTAATCAAAAAAGGTTAAACAAATATTCATATAACTCATTTTACAATTTTATTATTGTTTGGAGTACATACAACACATCATGACATTAAGATATTTTGTTAAACTAAGATATAAAAAAAATGGCATCATTAAATATTACATAAATAAATATTAACTTGTTAGCATTCTCTTCATTGTCAATTATATATGTATAAGATTTATCTACCGAAAAATGTTTAATTATATTAAAAAATTAATAAAAAAAAGTTAAACAAATATTCATATAACTCATTTTACAATTTTATTATTGTTTGGAGTACATACAACACATCATGACATTCAAATATTTTGTTAAACTAAGCGGCATCGGTAGGGAATACTAGCTATGTAGCCTGGTTAGATTAAGCAATATGTTTCAAGATTATAAAAAATCTATGTAGTTGAGAAAGTTACAAAGTTAAAGTGCAAAATGTCCCTATTAGATTAAGCCATATAAATGTAATTCTTAAAATCAAATAGAAAATATCATATATAATTTATAATAATTTTGAAAAACTTAAAAAGAAAAACATTGCAAGCATATATGCCAACAATGTTATATTAAATTGTTAAATATTATACTTAAATTGAATTATAAAAATAAAAATGGAATGTGTAAAATAAAATGAAGAAGAGAAACCGAATCTAACATGATGATAATTATTATAATATGGTGTTTTAACTACCAAGAGGTGCATTCTAAGATGTGTGATTATCTTCTTACTCAAGGTGAAGTTGACACCTGCTCTTTTCAAAATAAAAATTGAATAAATTATAAGTAGAAAAAAATGTAATTTCCAATAAAAATAAAATAAAGATATATATTGAGTTTGTTTTAATTAAAAACATTATAAAAGATCAATAATGTCATTTTCAATATACTTACTTGATTAGTTGTTGCAGGGAAAGGTAATCCAATGTGGAAGAGACAATGTAATATCCTATTATGTTTTGTTATGTTATGTGATGTAATATTATGTATTGTCAAGTCTTAAATTAAAATTTAAAAAATAAAATTATTTAATTACAATTATTAATTATTAATGTTGGTTCTATAATTAAAATAAAAATAAAAAATAAAATTAATTCTGAGATGTGTCATTATCTTCTTACTCAAGTGAAGTGACACCTGCTCTTTCCAAAATAAAAATTGAATAAATTATAAGTAGAAAAAAAATGTAATTCCCAATAAAAATAAAATAAAGATATATATTGAGTTTGTTTTAATTAAAAACATTATAAAATATCAATAATGTCATTTTCAATATACTTACTTGGTTAGTTGTTGCAGGGAAAGGTAATCCAATGTGGAAGAGACAATGTAATATCCTATTATGTTTGTTATGTAGTGATGAAAAATGTATTGTCAGTCTAAAATAAAAATTAAAAAAATAAAATATATACAATTATTAATTATTAATGTTGGTTCTATAATTAAAATAAAAAATAAAAAATAAAATTGGAGAGTTCTTGTCTTTTCATATGACCATGCCACACATATAAATAACCAATATTTACGATAAGTTTCAAGTTAGGTCAAAAGAGTTGATTCTTCTAGGTGTTTGGACCTACATTTGTAGATATTATAGTCCATAATGAAGACGTAGTAATTAATATTTAAACATAGAAAAAATATCTCACTTTCTCTATGGAAGCTACAAATAAAATATATCTATGTTAAATTTTAATAGAGATAACTTAAATAATCTATTTAAATATCTATGATATGTAATATATTTCAATATGAATTTGAGTGTATATAGAAAGAATGTGTGTGTTGATTATAGGAAAATATTTTGATTTCTAGAATAAATAAAATATTTTACCATGCATGGTTAAATGATATTGAAATGTATTTAAGACAAAATTAATAATGGAAAAATATAAACATATCAAGAATATTTGTTGAGATTGAAAAAGATTGAAATTTTAAGCCATGTAGTCTAACACAATCCAAATGTTCAAAGAAACTTTAAAAACATTGTTTATATATATATATATATATTAAATCTCTTGAGGTACAACTCTATTAAGTTTTGCATTTTAAAAAAAGGTTTGCTTAGCAAAAGACTGATCCTCTCAACACATGGTGATCTATGATTAAGATACATCTGCATTAATAATATATACTTTTATATGTTTTTAAAGTTCATATTCTACCTTTTCTTTTATAAATCTTATATTAATATGTAAGCATGACATGTATATAGAAAAATTCAAGAGATATTTTGGTAAATCATAAATGTCATTTTGTAATTTAAAGTTGTCTCACTTTTACAATGATATTTCTTATTGGGTTCATATTGGTTAATTTAGTTATTGAAGCAAGTGAAAATTAGGACTATGAGATATCAAATTTTGTGGAAGAGAATGAAAACTACATGAATATGCACATTTTTGAGAAAAAACATTCGGCAATAATCACATATTTCCGATTTTTTTCTCAATTATCAAATATGGATCACAGAAGCCTGAATTCCAATATACCCATCTTCTTTATTATTTAAAAAAAATATTGTATGGCATTGTGGTCCCTTCCACTCAAGTGGAAATTATCTTCTTAAAAAAATTGGAAATTGATAGATGCAATGGAAAAATTAATTTCCTACTAGGGGGCAAGGACTTAGATAAAATTTGGTGGGTAGTAACCATTGCACGTTTACATTATTACTCCTAGTTGTTAAAGTGAACAAGAACACATAAATAATGATGAGTAATTACGCTCAGTAAATATGCTTACTTACATTTTGTTCCTATCTAGTTTTTATGCAATACTTTCTTAAATTATGGTGGAAAATAATTGTTAATAAATAGGTTATTTAAGTGAGTATGAGTTATTTTCAAGAATTTTTATCTCCATAGATATCTAAAAATAATGGCATGAATTTTGCAACTGCATCCATGGAAAAATAATCTAAGGTAATTATCCACATGGCATTGTATTGTACAAACATTACAATAACACTTTTAAGTTATGTTCCAATCAAATGTTTCCAAAATAATTTTTTTAATAATATTGTTCTTTTTTGAAGTTAAACATTATAACCTGCATTGGTTAATGTTGAACTAATTGTAGTCAAGAGACAAGTCATTTGCTAAAATCTAGACCCAAACCTCGCCAATGAGACAAACACAAAAAGAAAACGTAGATGGAACTAGAATGAATTTTCATGACTACCTACGGAATAAAGTAATACAAGAAATATCAGGACAAAAGTGCAAAAGGGTGTGGAAAAGGGCAACGACAATGAACAACTAATGAAATAACATAATGATAACATGAAATTTATCTTCCAAATATAGTGTAGCAGGAAAGTGCAAGGGAAAGGAAAGAAAATCTTAAACATAATGTTAAATTATGCAATGATTATAAGTATCCCTAAAAATTAATCTCTAAATATTATGTAGTATTTTCAGGTATCCTTAAGCAAATATTTATAACTGTCTATGATGCAAAACTTTGAGCAAATAAGGAAACCAAAATATCTCTCTCTCTTCAATTCAAATGGTCATGCACAAAGGATATCTTGATGGGAATCATAGCTACCGTGAAACATAAGCACACATAGAAACTATAAAAAAAAGACATCATACACATCACATGCCTACTAGTGTTGTAGCTGCTACAGCCACCCTCCAAAATTTTTCCTATGCCTCAATTTTGGAGCCTTCTTTCCTATCCACAAGAGCTAATATTGCAATGATTTAGGTAATCATTCTTTGATTTAGACTTATCTTTCTCATTTGTTCTTGTGCTTGCTTCTTTTCACACCCAACTGATTTTTATAAATCACAAGTTCATCTCCCAACTTTATCTCGAAGCAGTTCTGGGCTTTCCTACAAAAACTAAGCAATCCTTGAGGGAAAGAGGCCTTGATGATGGGAATTGTGCAATTTAGATTGACATTCATCCTTGAGCTCAGAAGTTGTGCATTCAAGGAAGGAAGCCCAACGTCGAGCCCAAAAATTGGGCAATCCCTCACTATGCTCAAAAGTTATGCAGTGTACTAATCTAAAAATTTGCCCAGTTCCCTAGAACTGCATAGTCTTTCCTAATAGTGTGTATGGAAAGCTTTCGTGAAAAAAGGAAATGAATAAAAAAGCATCCATAAAAAATAGGGATCTAGTTTTAGTACCTTGACGGAGGAACTTTCTCTATTTTTGGAAACTTCCAGCAAGTGTCACTTTCTCGTTGATTTTAGGCATGCACATCATAAACCTTAATTTGCTTAAATATATTTAATCAATGCCTCTAGAGCTCATTTGCACATTCTATATTGGAGTTATAGAATTCCCGAGGAGATCAAGGAACCTTTGGTGCAGTCTTCATTGTTTTTCCGGGTGATCTTTTTTGTTTTTTGTCTTTTACAACTTTTTCTATCGCTTTTTGTCATTTCCCTTCTGCGAGTATTGTTTTACTTATTTCTCTTCATAGTTGTTGGTGTTTCGACTTGTTTTAACTTGTAGAAGTGTTCTTTTAAGTTTTTATTTTCATTCCACAAGTGTCGCATTGGTTTTCTTATTTTTGCACTTATTGTTGCCATTATGGTGACTCTCCTGACATACTTTATTTTCCTTAAGTTTAATTAGTTTTTGCACTTGATCAACATTGATTTACTTATACTTAGTGATTTTTTCACTCAACCTTAATACGTCACTCAGTTCTCCTCATTTTTCACACTTCCACCAAGCATATCTACACTTGCTTTGAATAGATCTTGCCTTGTCAAGCTGGGCACTACAAAATCGTAAGGCTAAAGCCACAATTTTGACCTTTGGAATTGTGTACTACATAGTATAGGCTAAACCAACTACACACTGTGTAGTTTGACTACTCAGCCTTTCACCTTGGCCCCTAAGATTACGCAATGCACAGACTCTCCAAGTCTCTACCCAAGATGGGCTCCAGATTGCACAGTCCCAAGCCTCAAGCTTTATCCTTGGTTGTTGGGACTGCGCAATGCATAATCCCCACAATAAGCTAGTCTCTGTTATTGATAAAAATTATGCAATCCTCCTCTCTAGTTTCTGTGTTTGTTGCTTAATCATTATTTGAAGGTAGATTTGCTTAAGCTAATGTTTGCTTTCCATAAGTGTCCTTTTTGTCCCACGGGTACCACACTTATGAAGCAGTTACCTCGAGCAGTCATTGTTACCAAGGCACCAAAGAGATATGCTACAAAAGAGATTACTCAAACCAATACTAGGGAAGTAGTTGAGAAAACATTAGTAGACTTGCCAGTGTATTCAAGCACTCAAATATTTATAGAATATGGGTCAACACTAACATGGAAGCAAGTTAATGAAGATCTTTCAGCAAAGAGCCTTGAGGCAGATCTAGAGGACCGACAAGTGTTTCTCAGTATCTGGCAGTTAGGAATACACAAGGTTGCATGCAGATATATATCCTTCCCATGTGCAGATGTCATCAGCTGGATAGTCTCACACAATGACGAGAAGACCATGAAATTAAGTAGTGCCCACGAGAAAAATCTTTCCACCTTTCGGGTAAAATATTCTTAGTGCATGTATCACCTAATCAAGCAAGTGAAGCTCATAGACTCATTCTTCTATGCCAACAACAACTATGTTAACAAAAGATACATTGTTAAAGGATGGGTGAAAGAGGCATCAATGTTTCGACAAACACCCACCTATGAGCTCTTGGTTATCTCAGCTTACAAGATCCATGGTCAATAGAGCATCGAGACCTTTCCTAAAGGGTGGGAAGTCTTATTGAACTAGGTTGTGAACGAGGGGAAGTTGTCTAACTGGTCAAATATGTTGGCTCGATAGTAGAGAGCCCATGTAGCACAGGCAGAGGGACCTCTTGATGGTGAGTAAGCAAGGTTTTATATGATTTCATATTTACTGAATGAAATCTGTGAACAACATCAGTTTCCTAGCATGACCTAGACATGGACACCATGAGAGGCTACCATGAATATTTATTGCAAGTTGCATTCAGAGTGCAATCATCAAGGGATAATGGAAGCACTTACTGACCACTTTAGCATACCACTTTACAAGCTCATCTTTGAATAAGATCCACCTTGCATGCCACAAGGAGAAATGGAGGAAATAACAGATATCATAAATTTCTATGCCTCACTAAGTCGAACCTTCCTTAGAGTGCTCAACAAAGATAAGCCTCTACATGTTTCACCTAGATATGTCACCGACAAGATCATCATGCAAGAAGTGTCATATCATCTCGTTACAAGGTTGCCAAAAAATTTGGATATGAATAAGAAAGCACCATGACCCACTCTTCCTTTGCAAGTTGTATTATACGAGGTAAAGAACTTGAAGGTCGCAGATACTAAGGGAAAGGAGATAATCAAGTTTGCAGTTGGTACTCAGGACTTTAATCCATATGATCCTCATAAAACTTGCAAAGACCACTATGCGAGAATTCACTTTCAGTTGTTCAACGAGAAATTTCATTAGGCAGAAGAGGATCCATATAGGAATTGCTACAATGCCTCCAAACTCCATGAGCCAGTCATTTTAATAGGGACTTCATTGGCTTGTCCATAGATGACAACAATTCCAGAAGAAACAACAACAAAAGGTAGCAATCCATTGCAAGACAAGGGAAAGAGAAATATTGATGACAGTCTACAGGGAGAGAAAAGCTACAAGATGAAATAAGACCCTACTATCATGAAAGTTTCTTTAGCAATAGAAGAAAAGAGGAAGCAAAGGATACAAAGATCAAAGCAGAGGAAGAGAGAGAAGCAAAGGTTGTAGGAAGAAAAATTGAAGTTGTGGGAGGCAGAACAAAAACTGACGGAAGAACATGAGATGATGAGGAGAGAGTAAGAAGAGAAGTAGAAGTAGGAACAAGAGAAAACTCAAGGCGTAATGAAAGAAGAAACAAAGCTAATATAGGTTGAAGAACAGGAATAGAACCAACGAGTAGCTAAGGAGGGAGGGGAGTAGATGTAGGAGCGTCAGCTTTCTCAATAGATTGAGCACTTGATTAAAGTAACAGACATGGAGAAGAAGCAAGAGCCAAAGAATGAAGATGTTGATCTTATGTCGAGCATACCACAAGTCACCATTCAGTCTCCACCACCTCCAACAATAGAGCCAACCTCGAGCAAGTAAGGGGATGTTTCTCCTCTTCATAATGATCCGATAATGGATGTATACAATTGATGAGGCTCATCAATAGGTAAATTATATGGTCCTTAATGCCACTCTGCAACTTATTAAAATGAAATTTTCTCACATTTCTTTAAATATTTTATTATGTTTTGCTTAGTGAGAAGGGAAAAAGTGAGATGTTATGTCATGTGGCCTAATGTGCATTAATTGCAATATTTGGAGATGTTTATGGCTAATTTAAGTGAAGGAACTTGAAGTAGACAAGAAATAGGCATTTTAGGCGATTGGATCACCCTCCTTAACTCCTCATTAACTCAAAGATTCCTCCACCAGATCTCATCAGCTCAAAGTTACAACCAGGCAAGCCCACTAAGGTTGTTGGCAACCAAGCAAGTGATAGTTGAAGACAAGTTAATCTCGAGTTTGGGAGCCAACCCTCCCTAATTTTAAGGAAGTTGTTGGTAGTTTTAGCTATATAAATAATAAGGCTCAGGGCCTCATTAACGTTCAACTTTTTATGGTAGCTAATGGGCCTCTAAATTAGACATAAATTAAGGCCCATGCCTCTAAATTAAACATCAATTAAGGCCTATGACCATCCTTAAGCATATTAAACCTCTCTTTTTGCATTAGATAATTTATTTTAAAATTTAATATATTCATTAGGAAGGTTTATGAATAATTGGATATTTGTGCCTAATATTATTTATATTTGTGGAATATTATGAGAATATTGGGAAGATTATGAGGATTTGGATGAGGAGATAATTTAGGGCCTTGTTCCCTACTACAAGAGGATTAATAATAAATAAGAAATCAACAAGATATTATGGAATTATGACACAAATTGTGGAACTCCAATGATTGAGAAAGTCTAAGAATGTGCTCCACTAATCAACGGACCAGATCCACTAATCAAGGGATTTTGGTGGAGAAAGCTTCCTGCATTCACGGGGAATGATTCCTAATCATTTTCTATAAGTACCAAGTAGAATTTGCCTCTACGAAATGATTGAGAAAATCTAGGAATGTGTTCCC
This sequence comes from Pinus taeda, assembly GCA_000404065.3. Lineage (NCBI taxonomy): Eukaryota > Viridiplantae > Streptophyta > Pinopsida > Pinales > Pinaceae > Pinus > Pinus taeda. The sequence goes on from APFE030867619.1 coordinate 57,013, forward strand.
TCCCATTTAATGCAAATTCCTAGTATTGGGGATGAGATCCACTAATGAAGGGATTTTGGTGGGGAAAGCTTCGTCCATTCATGGGGAATGATTCATAATAATTTTGTATAAGTACCAAGCCAAATTTTCCTCTAGGGGAGATTTTCATTAGTGTTATTATGGAGAGAGTGTTAGTCCCCTAAATTGTACACTTTTTGACCATCTTTATGTCCTAAAACCATAACCATTTACCCTTGTTTTACCTATAATTTATGCCCTCATCTTGCACTAGTGAAAGAACAATGACACATTTCACATTTACTTTACATTTTACATTTTTACTTCAAACTTAGTATTTATTAATTATTATTACGTGATTTCTCACTTGTAATTACTTTTGTAACTCATCGATATCTCCTATGTTACTTACTAGTTAATGCTTACCTTAACTATTGATTTTAGTGCAGAATGGATGTCACATCAGTGCTAGCACTGTGATTATCAGATCTCGCACTGGTGCCCGCGACGAAAATCTTGGCAACAAATCTGGACCCCCCTTGATTATTTCCTATTTTTGCACCGCCTTAACCATGACCACCGAAAACATTTGAAGGCAGCTGAGTCTCAACTATGACAAAAAGGAATTCCAGAGTAGATGGGCTCAGATTTGGGAGAAACGGGCAGGTGAAGATAGCCACAACTTGTTTTGTTAAAACACCTAATTTTGAAGGCCACAAGCTTATTTTGTAAACAATTATGCAATCTATTGTAACGAAATTCTGCAAACAGCGTGTAACGAGATGAATGATCCTCTTGGCCTTCGGGCGAGGATCTATATAAGAATAAATGTAGATAGGAAAATTTAGAAAATGAATGATTAAGTAAGTATAGAGAACAGAGATAGAACTAGAAAGGCAGTAACAGGCCTGTCTTTTGTTATCGCCCAATCTGGGCTGGATTGTAATCATGTATGTATTTTCTTTATGACTCAATAAGAAGAGAGAGAGCTCCGCCTTACTATTCTACATTGCATCTTTCATGTTTTGAATGCAGATATATTGAGCAAGTGCTGAGCAACATTTTTAAATAAAAGGGAAACACATTGGTTGGCTAGGGCCCAGCTAACCCAATACATTCTCCCTATTTTTTGTCCTTTTAATTTATGTTTTAAACTGGCAAGTGTGATTTACTTTATAGCCTTTAAATTCCTGCTTGAGTGAGAACAGATCTGCCACATGAAGTAATTAAATTTCCTTTTCTTGCATTTGATTTCAACTGGTTTTCCCCACCTAGCTGAGGAGGATAAATTACTTGCACCAATGCACATTGGTGTGCTATTCACTTTCTGCAAATATGTTCGATTTAGTTTTCTGCCTGGTTTAAAGCAGAAGGACCATTCCTACACCAGTGCAAGATTGTGTGATGCAGTAATTCTTTTTAAGTTATTCCTAACATCTTTCTTGCTTTCACTGATATTTCATAACAGGATAGATTAGAAGGATTGTTTCTTTCTTTCTACAATTTGATAAACTTAGAAATAGTCACCCTTTTATGCAATTTGGCTTTCTAACACTTGCAGTAATTAATCATTGATTTCGAGGATTAAAAGTTAAAGTGTAAGAAGCTCTAGTCTGGCACAAGAACTAGTTTCTTGTTGCTTGGACTGAGTTCTTTGGACTTGAGAAAGTTTTGACCTTACACAAAAGAAAAAGCACTTTTAGTATAGACATCATTTTACACCCTCGACATAAATCTCTATTCCTGCACTACTGCAAGATAGATTCTTGTGAGAAGGAAATTTTTATATAAGTAGGTTTGAAGGGCCCATCTATTGAAGACTGCTAAAGTGTCTTTGCTGAAAGAAACACACACTCAGTAGTTAGTCAATAAACAACTAAAGTGATTTCCCTTTCCTTCTAAATCTCTTTTGCAAATGCATTTTATTTTGTTCCAGTCTTCGATTATTTTTGGCGATTCAAGTTAACTTTTCCTCTATAGTTAGATTTTGTAACCTTTCCTTTAAAGAAAGTAGGAATTGATAATGGAGACATTCATACCATCTCTAGCATTGCCTTTGTCTCTAAGTTTATAGATCCCCCGGGTTGACAATTTAAGTGTTTAGGAGTTTACTTAAGTGTAATTCCTGCACCCAACACTTTGGCATCGTTGCCGAGGAGGCAATTTGATTTGGTAAGAATTTTCTGATTGTACAATAGAGGTAATTTTTTCTTTCAGAATTGTTTGGGAAATATTTCTCTTTCGAAGGAATTTTATTGCTGTTAATTGACTTTTGGCAGCATCTTTCTATTAGAAATTGCTTGTTGTTTTTCTTTCTTTGAAATGCATGTCTAGGAAAGGTAGGGCTTCAAAGCCCACTAAGGGCCAAAAGAATTTTGAAAATAACTCTCATATTGGGTCTCCTTTTGTGAGTAGGAAGCCCAATCAAACCCATCACGTAAGAACAATCCACCTAGATTCTGGTGACAACAACTCAGGTGTGGTTCAGTCTGTCGAGAGTAAGAAAGAGACAATAGCAGATCATGAAATTTATGTGGAAGGGTCTAGTGAAAGCCAGAATCAGGTAAGCAAAGAAAAATCCACTTTTGTGATTCCAATTGTGGATCCTGATACTGTGGCACAGATGGAGAATATTCCACCATCTGCTCTCCCCCATTTTCATGGTAAAGTTCGTGAAGACCTTGACTCTTTTCTATTCGAGTTTGATATTTTGTGTAGAAGTTATGATTATTCAACTGATGCTCAGAAGTTAAGATTATTTCCTACTACCCTCAAGGACTCAACCTTGCACTGGTTCATGGGGCTAAGAGGAAACTATATAACCTCTTTGGAATAGATGAAGAGAGTGCTTTTGTCTAAATATCAAGAATATTGCCAAACTCGGGACATGCAAGATGAAATTTTTACAATCATATAGGATGATGATGAAACTCTTGAATATTACTTAGAAATATTTCTGTATCTTTTGCAAAGGTTGAAACTTAAGCTTTATTCTAGCACTATTAGAACCTTGTTCTAAAGAGTACTTACCGATAATGCTAGAAATAATCTAAATCTACTAGGACACGGTGATATCTCACAGTAGAATTTTGATCAAATTTGTGATTTATGTATGAAATTTTGAAGAAATCAGTATAGATCTAGTAGAGGAGCTTGAAACAGAAATAGAAAAACTAAATCTACCGATGCTATGATTATTGGACTAGATAATAAAATGGAAAACATGAAAATTGATATAATGAATGCTGTTTCTAAACAGTTAGACTCTTTAAAATTCTAGCAGAAACTTATAAAAGAACAAAAGTCATTATGTATTTTCTGTCCTAAGTGTAGAGATAAACATCCTCCTAAAGAATGTCCTGTTAATCTAAAAGAAACTAATAAGTGTGTTATTTGTGCAGAAGACCATGCCACAGAAAAATGCCCCTCTACACCAGGACTTAAAGCTATATTTAAAGGAGGGTAGCCTAAAGCTAAATACTAGAATGCTATGGGAGCAAGAAGAAATTGGCCTTAGGTAGGTGTAGGTATAGCTCATGAATTTTCTCCACACTATTTTCGTTATCATTCACATGCATATTCTTATCCTAACACTAATCAGCAGTGGCAATATGGAAATCAATACCAACATGGACAACCTTCTCAACCATGGTAGCCATGTTGGAGAGGGCCAACGCATTCCCCATATTCCTACCAGCGACCTATGTAGTCATATCCTCATACACAAAATTCAATGCCGCAACTTCCAAGCTAGTTTAATCCACCATTGCCTTTACCTCCACCCTTTTGACCCCCTTAGTTGCCTGCTCAACCCATGCCTAATCCTAACAATAACAAAGTAGTGCAAATGATTTATGTAACAATCCCACCTTTATCATTTGAGTATGAGTCTATTCCAATTGGGGTTCATGATATCTAGTTAAGATCAAGGAGGATTGTAATGCCAGAAAGTCAGAAAAAACCCACTGTGATTGTTGAAGAGAAAGAGGAAGAGGAAACTCCTACCCCTTCTCCGAAAGTAGTCACCAAGTAGCCCTTACCCTCTGGATCCTTACCACCTTCTTCCAACTAGCCTCCCTTTCCAAAGAGGCTAGCGATGGAAGGAAGTGAGCCCATTTCTGAGACTAGCTTGGCTTTAGAGCTTTGGAATATTTTCATTAAGATACCTTTGCTTCAAGCCATCAAAGAGATCCATATTTGCACTAAAATGATTAAGGAACACTGTCTGAAGAAACCCAGGAGGAAGAAATTGGAACCCCAAACCATTTAATTTGTTGGTAGGGTGGTAGAGTTGATGAGAGGATGTGTATCTATGGAAAAATATGTTGATCCTGGAAACCCTATTGTTTTGAAATTCAAATTGGTAATGTCCTTGTCTCTAATGTCCTTATAGATCTAGGAGAAACCATTAATGTCATGACCAAGCAAACCATGGATCAACTTCGGTTATCCCATTTTCGTCCTACTCCCAATGTGCTTGAATTAGCAGATAGATCTAAAATTAAGCCAGAAAGAGTATTGGATGATGTGATCATCTCATTAGACTCTTGGGAATATCCTGTTGACTTCATTGTGCTTCAGCCAAAGAACCCAGTAGGAGGACATCCCTTGATCTTGGGTGAAGCATGGCTTGCTACTGTCGATGCATATATGATGTTGCAAAACCATCTTAGTGCCTTTGCATGGGGTTATGAAGATATGAAGGGTATCCCACCTGAAACCTGCACACATCATATCTATATTCTGGAATGAGCCTGACCTGTTCGACAACCCTAAAGGCGAATGAATACAAATCTAAAAGACATTGTGAAAGAAGAAGTATAGAAGCTCTTGGATGCTGGTTTCATCTATCCTATTTCTGATAGTCAATGGATCTCTCCATTAGTACTAGTACTTAAGAAAGATGGAAGATGATCTATTTGTATTGATTATTGAGAATTAAACAAAGCCACTCTCAAATATTATTTCCCTCTCCCATTCACTGACCAAGTGCTTGACGCCCTTGCAGGAAAGGAATACTTTTCCTTTTCGAATGGCTTCAGTGGTTATAGCCAGATACATACTACACTCAAAGATCAAGATAAAACTACCTTTACATTTCCATAGTGGACATTTGCTTATAGAGTGCTCCCCTTTGGTTTATGTAATGCCTTTGCTACCTTTCAAAGGACAGTCTTAGCTATTTTTGCTGATCTAGAATTTGTGGAAATTTATATGGATGACTTTTTCGTGTTTGGTAATTCTTTTCAGGAAGCTCTTGAAAACTTGGAAAAAGTACTTCTGCATTGTGAGGAAGCTCATCTTCCTTTAAGCGATAAGAAATGTAGATTGATGTGCAAAGTAGTAGTGGTACTTGGTCATTTGGTTTCTAGTAAAGGTATCTAGGTCGATCCAGCAAAGATTGAAATCATTTTGCATCTTCCTGCACCTAAAACTCAAAGGGAAGTAAGAGGTTTTCTAGGGAATGTTGGTTACTATAGGAGATTTATTGAAAATTTTTCTAAGATAGATGCTCCTCTTTTTAGACTTCTAGCTAAGGATAGTGAGTTTTCTTGGACGACAGCTTGCCAACAGTTTTCTAAGAGGTCCTAACTGGTCTCTACCTTTTCATATTACCTCTGATGCTTCATATCTAGCTATTGGCATAGATTTAGGAGAAGAGGAAAATAAGCAATCATATGCTATTTATTATATTAGTAAGAATTTGTCTTCTGCTGAATTAAATTATGTAGTTACAGAGAAAGAGTTTTTAGCTGTGATGTTTGGAATTAATAAGTTCAGACACTATATTACAGGATATGAAGTATTTGTACATACTGATCATTCTGCAATTAAGTATTTGATGAATAAACCATTAACTAGTGGTAGAGTGACTAGGAGGTTACTTTTGTTACATGGGTTTAATATTACTATTGTATATAGACGAGGAAAATCTAATGTTGTAGCAGACTTTCTTTCTAGATTAAAAATCCTGGTGAAACTAGTCTTGTTAATGATGACTTTCCAGATAAACATCTTTTTACTATGTCGACAGATTCTCCATGGTTTGCTAACATTGCTAATAATTTGGTTACTGGAAAAACACCACCCCACTTGTCTGCTCATGACAAATGAAATATTATTCAGAAAACTGGTGCATATTCCTGGATTCAAGGAGATCTCTTTTACACAGGCCCTGATTTGATTATCTGTAGGTGCGTAAGAGAGGAATAAGTGTTTGACATATTGAAATCTACTCATGATGAACCATGTGGAGGCTACAACGCTGATAAGCAAACTGCATATAAGGTGTTACATGTCAATTACTATTGGCCATCCTTGTTTGGGGATGCCAAACAGTATGTCAAGCATTGTGATAGCTGTCAGCAAATGGGTCAGCCTAATCAAACCAATCAAATGCCCTTATGTCCTCAAGTTATGATTGATCCATTTGAAAAATGGGCTATTGATTTGATAGGACCAATAAATCCAACATCATTAAGTAAAAAGCATATCTTGGTTTGTATAGATTTTTTTACAAAATGGGTAGAAGCTAAAGTTGTTTCTTTCGCTGCAAAAAAAGTTGTTGCTGATTTTCTTTTTACTGAAATCTTTACTAGATTTGGTGTGCCTAGAGAAATCTTTTTTGACAATGGTCCGCAATTTATTTCTAATTTGGTACAGGGCATGATGGAGCAATATAAGATCCGGCATAGGAAGTCCACACCATATCACCCGCAAGCAAATGGCCAAGTGGAATCTACAAACAAAGTGATCGAGTCCATTCTTACAAAGACAGTCAATATGCATTGGAAATAATTGACTGAAAGATTACCATAAACTTTATGGGCATATAGAACCACTTGGAGAAATAGCACAGGGCATACACCATATGAGCTGGTTTATGTTAAACAAGTTATGTTACCAATTGAATTCCAGATCAAAACATACAAGACTGCAGTTCAGTTAGGACTAGATCTCTCTGAGGCACAACAACAATGTCTTCTCCAATTGAATGAGTTGGATGAGTTTTGAAGGGATGTTGTTCAACAGAATATACTGATTCAGCAACAACGTAAAAAGTGGCACGACGAGTTCATTCAGGAAAAGCAATGCCAATGAGGTGATTGGGTACTCCTTTATGATTCAAGATTTAAAATTTTTAAAGGGAATTTCCATTGGATGGGACCTTATGAAGTGATCCGAGTATTTGAGAATGGAGTAGTAGAAGTTAAAACTATTGATGGACAAAATTCAATATTCTTTGGAAACGGACACTGGTTAAAGAAGTATTTTCAGCCACTTACCAAGAAAGATTTTACACAACATGTCCAACAACCATTTGGGACGATGGTGGAGAATGGTAATACCAACCTGTTGAAAACATGAATCCTTTTTTTCTTAAGAATAATTTTTTTTTTATAT